>MNCI01004329.1:556108-579723 GCA_015680685.1 Gnetum montanum
TTTTTCTCCTTAACCCCTACACCTTCGGTAGTCATCATCTACATTTTCCCAGATCCATATCAGCCATACCACAACCTAGCCAATGAACCTAAACCGAAGCAAGGTATTATTTACTTAATGATTCAATTACTCTTGCTAATATATGATTGTGTTGTGTGTGCAAATGGCAATCATACAACAATGGATTGGACCTGGAGCAAACACTTGGAATGGGCAGCGCTGAAGCAGCTATGCAAGGAGTAGAATGGATAATGCGCTTATGGATGGACAACGGAAGGTGCAATTTAGGCGTTGGCAACAGCAAGACTCTTCTATCTTCTTCTCTTATATTCTCTCTCCTCTTTTCTCTTAGCTGCCAAATGTGGCCTAATGTCATTGTAATAAGGTGTTCACCCTTGTTGTCATGAACTCCAGTTGTGTCAAGTCTTGTAATAAGGAACCGTTCACATGTCATTGCATTAGTTCCATTTCCCCTCAATAATCCCATACCTACCTAATATCATTGTAAGGAACTCATAGGGGTATGATGAGATGCAGATTGCACAAGCTGCGATATTGCGGCCGACGCGATATCGCATCCCCTCCGATATCTCGTACGCGATATCATGTCTCTCCCTGCGATATCGCGTACACGATATCGCGGTCCATCGCCATATCTAGAAATAAGAGGTGGCACTCCCTTCATTTCCCAATCCTGGCTAGAAGTAGCGAAGCTCTGGCAGTTTGAACACTCCAGAGTTAGATTAATTTCCCATGTGCCTGCAGTAGGAGTCCTAGAGTGAACGGCTCTTTATTTGAGCAACTTTGTAACCTGAACACAAGTTGTGTACAGAAATAAAGACGAACTTGATTGGATAAACCTTGCAGTACATGGTTTTATTTTATTGTTATTTATTGCTTTCCTAGTGTGCACGAGTACGACTTGATTACAAGCATCTACGGATGTGTACGGCTGATCAAGGAATCGGCTGCTCGTCGCAACGCGTGAGTACGACTTGATTACGAGCATTATTACTGCTTGGTAACCTAGTAGCATATTTCAGGATTTGTGCTTGGTAATCCCAGTGGTAGTCCAATGTGTACGACTAGTCAAGGAATCAACTACTCATCACTAGGCTAGAACGTGTGATAAGTACGACTTGGCTACGAGCATCCACGGGTGTGTACGGCTAGCCAAGGAATCAGCTGCTTATCACACTTAGGCTAAATAGGTGCCTCAGTACGACCACTTCGAGCACTTGCGTTACGTGTGGTGATCCCAGTAACGATTAGCGTTTGGTAGCCACAGTTGCATAGTTCAGGGTGTGTCCGGTAAGTGGGAACGGATGCTGACGCTAGTTAATTTAGACTTAGGACATTAGTTAGAGTTAGTTAGTTTCTCAACCCTTTCCCTCATAGCTTAGGAGATAAACTGAAAAATACCAAAAAAATCATATACCTCAGACTTGCTTAACCATACATCGTGACACATACAAGCAAGCCTGGGAAGACAATGAACGATTAACCCCAAGCGTTCCTTGTGGGGTTAAGGCATTTAGTCTGCGGAGTTCGACCGGATCACGCGTACACACTCGTATTCGTATGGTTGAGTGTAGGGGTATCTCGCCACTCATCACACGCCAACGCAGTTATTCATCCTTGTTGAGGATAAAGGTAAAGTTTGGTATATACTCATTGGGATGAATGTATACCATGCAGAATTATTGAGGGACTGGCATATTATCATGTGTACTATACCTCCGATTGTTCGTTGTATCAGACCTAGGCGGTGAAACACTCTCATAAGAAGAAGGAGACATAATTGTCTATTTAGTGTGCAATACTTTTCGTTTCACTAGTTGTAAGATAACCAACCCTAAGGGTTCGTTCCAATGATGTGAAGATTTCCTAAGTTATAGCTAGTGCACAATCAACAAAGTCCTCAGCAACGGCACCAATGATGAGCGATGAGGTATCCCTATGCTCAACCATACAAATACAAGCATACACACATGATCTGGTCGAATTCCAAGGACTAAGTGCTTATGCACCTTTACAGAACCCAGACGAGTTGGTCAACCATTGTCTTCCCAAGCTTACTTGTATAGCATGATTTTATGATTAAGTAAACTTTAGGTATATGATTTTTATTTATTTTTATGTTTTATGTCCTGGTGCTACAAAGGGAGAAGTGAACTAATCAAGTAACCAATTTAAGTTAACTAATCGACTATGCTCTAACTAGTCCTAACACCAGCATCCTTTCCCATTTTCCGTACACATCCTGAACCAATGCAACACTACTGGGGTTACCAAACGCTAATCGTTACTGGGTTACCAAGTGTTTCACGCATGCTCGAAATGGTCATACTAAGTGTGCTTACTTGGGAGAGTTAACAAGGTGAGAGAGAGAGAGAGAGAGAACATTAATTAACTAAGGGAAGCATTCAATAACTATAAATAACATTAAATAAGCAATTCTGAATATTGCAAGGTTTATCACAAAGTTCATTTTTATTTTTGACCACAAAGTGTGCTTAGGTACACAATGCTCGAATAAAGATCCGTTGACTTTATGACTCCTACTGCGGGCACTCAAAAATAATTCTAAGAAGGGAAAAAGGAAAGAGTTTGGGTAAGGGACTAAGATTAATGAACTAATTATTTCCAAACTAAGTGCGCCCACCTCTTATTTATAGGTGACAAGACAGGCCCCGATATCGGATGTCCGATATCACTTGGAAGGCTTCGATATCACGTACGCGATATTGCAGATGCCATATCGTGGCCCCGATATCACGGCTCATCTCAAGTCTTATAGTAAACAATCTTTTATTGTGTGTCTAGTTTGTACAAGCTAAGAGACCATTCTAAAACTTTCATAAATGTTGAAGCCAAGCATAAAAAAAGGTTTGTTTTTCAAATTCTTTTGGGTGTCATTTTAATTAAGAAACTCTATTATTCCAACTCTAATAATGCAAAGGAGCAATTAAGTCTTGCCTAGAAAATTATATAAGTTAACACAAGTTGAAGCTTTATCTATCATACCTAGAATCATAAAGGTTTAGGTTAAGTTAAGCTCAACCCTTTCTTTATATAGTTAAAGTTAAACATACAAGGTGAAGAAATAAAAAAATGTACTATTAATAATACATATTAAAAAATGTAGTAAATAATAATGATTACTACTTACTTTAGTAGTGGATAACTTGATATTAATGTATTATGTGATAAAGAAGACAAGGTTTTCAAAACTAAAATAATAATGAACTAAGTTAATGAAAGGTAAATGAGTTGATTATATTGTTATCTAAGAACTATTTGTAGGTAAGAGGATGCCAATTCAAGGCATACTTAAGGTATCTTATTATTGTAAGTTAAATTATAGTATATGTTTCTTATATAACATAAGGGTGTATATAGTCAAATAGTTTAGAGTTATAAAACCTTTTCTAAAAAAATAAAACTAAAACTATGACTATACATACCTCTAAGTCATAGAGCTAACATAAGGAAAAGAGGTTGCTAGTTCAATTCATACTTGAGACAACTTTACATTGCACTTAAGTTTTATTAAAATATTATGTTGGTTGTATGTCCTAGAGTACATATGGTAAGAGTGTTTTTGGTTCGAAGATTCCCTTATAGCCAATAAAATTTTTTGATAAAAATGATGTCCCAAGAATAACTTGAATTCATTTCTTATTACACATAAAGCAATGAACTTACCAAGTAATCTATGGTCTTAATGGTCATGTAGTAAGAGAGAAACACTTATGAACTTTTATATTTGATAGTTTTTTTAGTTGAGGTAATTTTTCTTAAATTGATATGTTTATATAGAAATGATTTTCAACTTAAGACATGAGGAAACTACAAAATATTGTTAATTTTATAATAATATAGAAGTAAAGAAAGGTTCTGCTCTTCATTAACATTGTTTAACATTTTTATTGATAAGATATAAGAGTGAATTAAACACGTATATAAAAATTATGGTATTAAAGTAGATCAATTATATATGTGAATTTCAATTTTTACAATCGATGTAGCACTAGTTGCATATTTAGAAAAATGCCTAGAAGCAGTGTTGTACTAATTAGAAAAGTTTTGTCAACATTTAGAGATGAAGGTGAATGGTAATAAAAGAAGTAGTAATTTGTAAAAAAGTTAAAAAATTATAATTTCTAACTAAAGAATAGACAAGTTCAAGTCATGAGTATATATTGATATTTAAAGTTAGAATGTTTTTTATACAGTAGGATAAACCCAAATCTAGAGCTAGAATGTTAATAATTGACTTTTTAAATCAACCTCTACATGTAATGTTTAAGTTAAATATGTATAACTATTAAATTTTACATAACAATAGAATAATTTGTTAGTTACTAAATAAAGAGATTTGTTGCTTTATATATGGTTTTGTTGTTTATCTTGTTTGAGAGATATATGGAAAATCCTTGTTACTTTTGGACATATAAAGATATATATCATCTATGATGTTAGCTTGTGGTTGCAGATATTTTTTCAAGTCTAAGGGATATGTTGTTACATTCTTGTCTCTATCTTTTTTTATGATGTATTAATATGAATCTTATTCTTATATATTGTTGTAAGCACCTATGATGTAAGGATGAAAACTTTTTCTACTTGAAGAAGAGGGCCTTTGAAAATTGATTTTTGTTGGACTGTGACTAAGGCCTGAGTCATAAGAGGTCATGGTAAAAGATTTGATTGAACTATAAGTGGTGTGTCCATCATGTCATTTATATTTCTTAGGAAATAAAGGATGAAAGATAGTCATAACCTTAGCATTTCTATTTTAAACTAGATCATGACTATATTGTGAGTTGTGGTCTAGTCTTCGTGGTAAATAAATTAGGATCCTAAGAGGTATGCAACCTATGTGTAACATGGATGCTAGTGTGGATGCAATCTTAGTGCTAATAAAAATTTTCAATGAAATAATAAATTTCAAGAATGAATAGTGTGCAACCTTAGTGCTACATGAGTGTTGATAAAAATCAATAATGAAAAGGCAAACCAATGTAGCACAATTCTAACACAAGTTCTTTTTATTGATGATATAGTAGTAATATGTTGTAACTTCTTTATTTCTTAGAGTTCCAAGATGATATTTGATTTACTAGAAATATCTTTCAATAAGCTATCATTTTGAAAAATTTAAAATTGATCAAAGTTGGTTTGATGAATGAAAACTAATTTATAAGATTAGCCTTGATTGTGACCTTTTACATTACTAAATTAAACTGAAAATGATGGTACTTGAAATGTTTGATAAAACGATGAAAATTGGATGAGTGATGATTGCAAAAACTTGATAATGATGAAATATAATAGTAATAATTATAGATCAATAAATTTGAATTAATTTTGTTGATGAATTAATGAGAAATGATGATGATGATTATGTTGAATAATGTTGATGAAATATTATGACCAAAATTTTTGGTGGATGAATTGATGATGATGAGCACTCAATGTGATGATGAAATTGATGAAAGAATGATTGTAATAAAGAAAAATTTAAATTTTATTGTTATTAATAGTATTATTACTTCTTATGTGAGGAAGATCCTTGTTTATATAGGAATATGAAGGAACCAACATAGGGCATGCAGTGAAAGGAATTACCTAGCATATAAAGGCTTGGGAAATAAAAAGAATTGAGTGATTAGGATTCATATAAATTTACATCAACTCATCAATCCTCCTTTTATTTGAAGTTACAGAAAAAAAACACTAATTTTGACCTATTATAACTTTGACTTTTGAAATATAATTACATGGATTTGGCCCTATGTTACAAATCAAACTAAAAAATGACTTTACGTGACGAATTGAACTTTATGGGAGAACCTTGAATTTCATACTATTTTTAATAATTCGTTCTTTATGGTGGAATGTAAAGTGATGAAACGTTTTTTACCTTCTAAGCTTGTGATCTTCTTGACTTCTAAATGATTATTGTAATAAGTCATATTTTTAGATGACTAAGTTGGTATTCTTACCTTATGCTTTTGTGCTTCTTGATGCTTTGAATGTTGTGCTATGATTTATAGTTATGCTTATTACATAGTTTGAGTTTTCAACATTATGTTTTTATGCTTATATATCTTTAATTATATGCATTATTAAATCATATTTTTAGTTACTATGCACTAACCTGATGGATGAGTTTGAAAAGCTTTCTTATGCAGACCATGATTTAAAAATGTAAGATTTGTGATGAGCTAGATAATTTTATTAATTAAATTAATTTTTGATATGTAATTTTAATTAAAGTATTTTTGGTATGAATTTGTTAGCTTTTGGTAGGTCTATGTGAGTGATGAGAGGTTTAGTAGTAGTTTTCTTTATTTGTAATTTTAAAATTTTAGAAATAGTGTTAGGTTTACTACATTTGTGATTTTGGTATTTTTTTTCTATTAAAAAACCAAACATTCCATTCTTTTGGTCACTTTGACATTTATTTTCTTAGATTTAGAAGCATTTTTAGATTAGAGAATTGTGGTGGCATTGCAAAACTTTGCTAATTCTTATGCATGTGATTTATGTGAGTGGGCATGGCTATGTACGTGTGTTTATTTTATGGATTTTTGCTTCTTGATCTAGATGAGTTTTCTTGGCATTTTCTCATGATTATTTAGTTCTTTGATTTTGTGTATTATTAGTGTGGTTAAGCATTTTTAGAATTTTCCTTAGAATTATACACAATTAATATTAGGCTAGGTTTTGCTTTGTATGATTAGATTTGTTTGATTTTAGTGATTTATTTGCATGCTTCATGCCATTAGAATTTTGCTATGTCATAGAATTTTTGGGATTTGGGGTTTTATGAGAATTCAATACAACAACTATTTTAGTCTTGGGTATTGTGCGTTAGTCTCATATTTGCATGCCATTATATTCATATTATTTCATATTTAATTAGGTATTAATAGACTAACCAAATTATGAGTTACCATCATTTTATGAGTTTATGACAATTTTCTAGGGTTTGCACCATTTATCGTACCTTAATTTTAATTGATAAATCTTCTTTCAAATTGAAGGTTTATTATTATTTTTATGTCATGTTTATTTTATTCTTAGTGTTCCTTGGTAATTTTTCATTTGGAAGTCATTTTGGATCATTTTTCTTTCATTTCTAGTTTTGTATTAAAACCATGAGTCAACCATGGGTTGTGGTGAGACTTTTGATGCTAACCATAAAATGTGTTCAGGTCATCATCTTCAAATACAAGTTGTGATAAGGTTATGGTTAATCCTTTTTACCTTTTCTTGCAATTTCAGTATCTAGTTTTTGAAAACCTATAATCCCATCAGGTGTAGTCAAGTCTTGATTATTTACCATGAGTCATGGTGAACTTATGGTCAAATATTCTTTGCTATATTTTCCATTTTGAGCTATTCTAAATAGTTTTTAGTCAACCATGGGTCATGGTATAGTTGTGATATTCCACCATGGGTCATGGTCAAGTCATGATTAAACCAAATTTATAAATAAACCACAATTCATGGTTAGGTTGTGATCAACCACCACAAGTTATGACGATGTGTTGGATTTGCCTTATTGTTTGACCTTAATGAAATACATTTAGGTTCTTTTGGGAATTGTTTAATATTGTTTGGTTGGTTTGGAACATATTGGATTGTTGAATATGATCTTGGAGTTGACTATTGATTCATATTAGAGTTTTTGATTATTAGACTTGTTAGCTTGTTTGTCATGTCCCTCCACCATCAACATTTGGTTTGCATTTATATAAATGCTTGTATGTTTGTTAGTTATCAAGAGCTAGTACCAAGTTGTATGGCTGGTTAGAGATGAACTTGCTAAAGATATCTAGTATTTGACCCCTAGCAAGATGCATTAATTTGGCTCTCATTGTAGTCTCCATTCTATAGGAGAGGGTGATCTATGACTTATTGGTCCTTTATTTGATGCCTCTCTAATGTTAAAGATGAGTCTTGGATGATGCCTTTAGCACCAATAGTGGTTTGAGACTAATAAATAAATCCATGTGCATGATATTTTGATAGTTGGTTTGAAAAGTACTCATAATAATAATAATTCATACATTTAAAATTGAGTGCAATGAATGCTAGTATTCTTATTTATAATTTATTGGGTTAAAATGAACAATTTGGTTTGTTTAAATATTTTTTTGTCACCTAGATCTATGTATAATGTGTGATTGATGATGTTTATTATATTTGTGCTTTACTAACATGTGTTGTAGGTCAACATGGCTTCATCCTACCACTATAAGACTTTTTTTAGAGTTAATTGGAGGAGATGCCATGATTTCTTAGTTTTTATTAACTCCCTCTTTTATTTTAGATTAATAGTACTAGGTGGACCAAGGAGATCTCTTGATATTTGCTATTGAATTTTTAAATGTTATGTATATTCTCTTTTTAGTGATTAGACTATTTATCTTATGCATTTTATGACATTTTTTTGGATATCTGATATTCTATCTATTTATCATTCATTTTGTATTTGGATTCTAAATATTTAACACTATTTAATATGTGTGGCTATATATATTTTTAAGTTCATATGTCATATTGACTATTTTTAGTTTAGTTGTAGCTTTTAGTTTGCTAATATTTATGTATATGTCTTATCTAATTATTGTATATTCTTTTTTTTAATGTTCATATTTTTCCTTTAGTTATGGTATCATCATTTCCCTTTTACTTTCTTATTGCTACATTATTTCATTTTTAGTTATTTTTTTACCATGAGTAATCATCCATTATGGGTTCTATATCTAACGTGCTACTTTGTAACCTAAGGCTTAGGAAAGAGGTTGTTACAAGTTGGTATCAAAGTTAGATTTAATGATTTTCTTATTATGTGTTATTATGTCCAGTGATGGCATGTACTAGAGGAGGATGTGGCCATGGTAAGAGGGTGAATGTTAGGCCTAATAATCCAACTCCAATATCTCACTCTTTTCTCAATTGAATGGAAGGAGCATGTAAATGGTCCTCAAGTGGATGTGATTACTCCTACTCATACTTCTACCATGAAGAAGAAGATTAGTCAATTGCACATCAATTGTTATCAATTCTAATTCCCTTGTCAGCACACAACGAAGAACTTGAATATTCTATCCTCGCTTATTGCTTTGGGGAGCAGTAGTGATGGTAGATGACCAATGGAATAAAAGCTTATGGAACAATTATGTAAGCTAGGGCTAACTATATTTTATGTTGAGGAGGATCCTACTACTATCATTAAGTTCTTGGAAGAGGTTATGAAGATCCTCAAGTTGATGAGCAATACTTATGTACAGCAAACTTGATCAGCAACCTACCAATTTAAAGATTCTACTAGTCATTGTTTGGCTGCTTATTAGAAGACATGTCATTGGAAGAACTATGATGTTTATTAGAGCTACTTCTTGCTTTCTTTTAATAACCATTATATTCCTTTAGAGTACATGGAGTATAAAGCAAACAAGTTCTATTCTCTACATTAAATAAAAAAAGTACAAATCCTTACATCTAATCAATAGGTAATATATAATACCAAATACCAGCTAGACATCATAGCTTAGAATAAAACATATAGTTAGTAACTTAATAGCTAAAAGTAAAATGCATTAGATAATGTTAAATTCTCTATTTAACTCTACTTTCTTACTACTAAGTAAATCACCTAGAAGGCACACAAACACAAAAGAAATCAATCCTAAGACTGAGTAGGAAAAAAAACTACCAATGTTCTCTTATGAGTTTTGGAATTCGAAATTAGATAGCTAGACATTCATGCATAGGAATAGCTAAATGCAAAGAGTTAGGACCAAAACATACAAACATGCCAAAAGTAGAAAGATGAAATAATTCCAGAATACAAAAGAACTAAAAGGTTCCATAACCACCTAATGAGTGGCGAGGTACCCCTACACTCAACCATACGAAACGAGTGTAGCACGTGTGATTCGGTCGAACTCTGCAGACGAACTAGTTGTGGCACCTAGATCATTAACCTTAGGTCGCAGTTCGCTGTATTTCCACCTAGACTAGTATTTATATTTTTCACATATGGTTTAGTCTAGAGTGAGGTGTATGATGTGTTCCTAATTCTAACGCTACTCGTGAAGGCAGTGGGAAATAATATTAACTAAGCTCAGCTAGGAGGAAAAGGGTAAGAAAGTCTAATCTAGTCTAAGTGCAACGAGCAACCGATTCCTTGATCAACTGTACACATCTTGGACCTCGTGCATGACTACCACTGGGATTACCAAGCACAGATCCTAGGTATGCCACTGGGCTACCAAGTAGTCACACTTAAATGCTCGTAATCAAGTCGTACTCGTTCCGCATTCTAGGAGTTTAAGGGTGAGAGAGAGAAAACAGTAAATAACATTAAATAAATAAACAAATAAATAACAAAGTGAATGCTACAATGATGAAGTAATCTCAATCTTTATTACCGGTCATGTGCGTGTCCAAGTACATCACACTCGAATAAAGAATGTTGTACAATTACATTCACCACACTACGGGCAAACACTAGAAAAATAATCTAACTCTGGAGGGATCAAACTGCCAGAGTTTTGCTACTTCTAAATCCTAACTAATTCTGAACAAGGGAGAGCTGCTTCTTATTTATAGACATTACGGCAAACTGCGATATCGCGTACGCGATATCGTAGGGAAGACGCGATATCGCGGCTTATGCAATATCGCATCCCATCACCACCTATAGAACTCAAACCAAAATCAAAACTAAATAAAGGATACTTATAGAGAAAGGAAACCTGCATAAGTATTTGTCTCCTTATTGTGAAAGAAACTCGCATAAGCACTGCAAAATTAAATACAATACTAACCAAGAAATGAAACCCATGTAAGCATTGCTAACCAAAAGTCTAAGTCCAAATACTCACAGATATCATATATATATATATATATATATATATAAACAAAGTCCTATGTTATGTGGAAACATATCCAAACTATTTAATGAAGCCAAACCAAAAATCTAAGCTAAAGAGATATCTATCAAGTAGGGATCTAAGATTGCAAACATTGAAAATTAAGGTTCTAAAAAGGGTGATTGAAAATGCAAAAAAGAACTAAAGAAGAAACTAAAATCCTAAAGATCATTCCAAGCCTCTAATATCCTAAAAACATGAATAGTTACTATTTTCAAACTTTAATACATTTCTAGAAGCTCTGGAATCCACATTTTTTCTCATTTTTATAATTTTCAAGGCCCAACAAGAGAGGAACATTTTTACAAAAGTTGCTTGTATTGATACATGACATTCCAAAATAGCGTTATAACTCATCATGACCTATGCCATGATATTGAGAAAAGGTCATGATGGACTAGGTTCATGTCCTTGGAGTCCATGCTAGCAAGTTAAATAATTTTGTATTTTGGGTTGTCATAATCCATATTCATCTTAAGGGTCAAAATTGTGAATTATGGCTTAAAATCCTGGTTCTAAGATTAAAAAATTTGGTAGAATTAAAAGGGGATCAAAACAAATCAAAAAGAAGCCAAAAATTTTTCTAATATCTCAAGATTAATAATTAACATCATAAAAATGCTAAATATTATAGAACATGCATAAAATAATTAGATATGACATATATGCATCATCAAATAGTTACTAAATAAACTAAAATTAGAAAAAATTAATGCACACATAACCAAAGCCTTAAAAACCCATAATTAAGAGAAAAGTAGGAAATTTTCTCTACCTAACTATAGCACTACAACTAAAATTCTTCTTATGGCTAAAATATCCCAAACAAGCCCCAAACCATAGGCAAAACTAAAGATCAATGATTGGATGTATGCAAATCCTAAAATGAGATTTGAAGCAAAGCACTTATCAAAGTCTTGATGATAGTGAAAATCTAGATCTAGCTTCTTTCCAAATCAACAAGGTCTCCCTCTCATGTTCTATCTCCCAGATATCAACAATAAAAATGACTAATTTCTAATGAAATGATTGCTAGGTATTTATGCTCACAAGGATATGACATGGTTGAGTAAAAAATATAATTCTATTAGGAAAAACTAAAATTCAAAAGAAAATACAACTAACTTGAATTTCTAAAATTAATAAAATTAATATTCTAACATAAGCTTGTACTTGGCATTGACCTAAGAGGCACTCACCTATGGGTTAACTAATAACTATATCTATGTCCAAATTTGAAAAAAAGGTCTAAGGTTCAACATAACTAACTAAGATATAGATTTTCTAAAAATATAAGCTAAAAATAAAAAATAAAAATATATTTATTTATAAAAAATACATTTATTAATAAACACAAAGTTGTCCAAACAAAGTATACCACAAAGTCAATGTAGTATCCCATGTGCCATTGATCCATCTAGTGCCTAATACCTACTAACTCAAAACTCCAACAATTAGTGCACATATGCTAAAGTATAAAATAAAATAATTTAAAATTTAAAATAAAACCAAAATATAAAAATTCAATTAAATTATCAAAATCATCTATAAAGGGTAATAACAAGACACAAAGCTAAACTAATACAAGCATAAGCATGGTTAAATTAGAAAAAGGTTTTAAGCATAAGACATAGGTTCAACAAGAAGACGTCAAGAGTTCAAATCATAAACATACCAAGGAATATGAAGTATTTAAAATATGGGCTTTAAATAATATCTTAAAGAAGTCCTCCACAAATCTCCTATGATATCCTATTAAGTCCAAGAAACTTCTAACTTTGTTAATTTTGGTTGAAATGGATCAATAATTAATTACTAATAACCTAGAAGGATCCATAGCTATACATGCTCTTGATACCATATGAACAATAAACTAAATGCTCTTCTTCAAAAAGACACATCTAGAAGCATCTACAAAGAGTTTTTGTTCCCTCAAGGTCTTAGCACTATCCTTAAATGTTTCTTGTGTTCCTCTTCATCCTTAGAGTAGATCAAAATGTCATTAACGAAGATAATAATAAATTGATCTAAGTAAGAACATAGTACACTATCAATCAAATGCATAACAACCATTGGAACATTGGTGATTCAAAAGGGCATAACTAAGAGCTCATAATGTTCATACCTTATATTGAATGCTATCTTAGAAAGATTCTCATTCTTCACCATAACTTGATGGTAATTAGGTTTCAAATCTATCTTAGAGAATACTTTAGCTTCTCATAACAAGTTAGACAAATCATCTTTCCTAGGGAAAGAATATTAGTTCATAAATATCGCTTGATTTAACTACTTGTACTGAATACACAACCTCAAGTTGTCATCTTTTTTCTTAACAAAGAGTACTAGAGCATTGCTAGATGAAACATTCAGTTGAATTAAACCCCTTATCCATCAACTCTTGAATCTATAACTTAATTTCAAAAAGTTCCATGGGAGACATCTTATGAGGTTGATTGGAAATTGATTGGGTTTTAGGCTTGAGGATAATTTCAAACTCAATGCTTCTAATAGGAGGTAACTTGGGAAGTCTCTTCTTAAATACATTTAAGAAATCTTGAACCATTGGAATCCATTCCACATCCTTCTTAATTGCATCATGCACTAAGACCATATAATACCCATGACCTTATTTTTACAACTTCTTGAAGCTCTTGATTGTTAGTAGGTTAAGTTTAATCTATCTCTTTCTTGGATTGTAACTTCTTTCCCATAAGGAGATTGAATTGTAAGGGTCTTTTTCATATAATCTAAACATCCTCCATACTTAGAAAACTAATATATTCTAAGAATCACATCATACTCTTGAAGATGCATCACTATAAAATTCTTACTCCACTAGTTTAGTTATATATTTATAATATATATCTATCATTTGGCCGAGAGAATCTTATATATTTTACAAATTCATAAAATCTCCAATTGATTGATTAAGAATTAATATTTATATTGAAAACTAAAATCAAAATGATTGTACATTATTCCATTGCGTTTTCTCTATTATGGGATCTTACGTGGCGTGTGATGTAGAGGGCAACAAAATACACCCTCCTCTCCCCATCATGCCAGATGTATTAACCTCTCTGCCAAAACTAAAACCCTTGTATGTTTACTTCTATTGAAGGTAGGATCTCTTTAACTACTATACTACGAAAGTTAGTTAACTAAACCATTAGGGAAGGATACATTTATTTAGGATTTATCTGTAATTGATTCACAACACTAGGGTCCACAAAAGAACTTCTAATATTAGGGTTAAACAACATCAAGAATGAATTACCACAAATATTATCTATTAAGTACACAATGATGCTGGGCTTCTCATTAATAAGTTGGTCTATCAAATCATAGGTTGTTCCTTAGCTTCTTACATCCTTATGCAAGCGATCCTTTTGGCCCTACTAGTTGGGTATTACAATCCCATATATTTTATTCTTGGTTGCTTTAGTTGGGCACTCTCGTTTCTTTTGTTTCAACTTGTTACATATTCAACTATTTAGGTACTCGAACCTATAATGTCCTAGTTGTTCACGAGCATAACATCTGTTACCATTGTGGTTCTTCCATTCTATACAAGTTTTAAATTTTCTATCTTAATTGATGAAGGTTGTTTCCTTTTCTAAAGACCCTATTTCTTATTATTGTCCAAGCCCAAACTCTTTTCTATCATCAAAGATTTCATATGGGTCAACTCATATTGGGTCAACCTAAGAGAAATCAAGGCTATATGAATGGGTTTAATTAGTCCTTGAGATAAATTAATTTGTCATCTCTTTTGCATCCTCTTGAAGATGAGGAGCCAATCACACTAGTTAGAGGAATCTAGCATCATACTTCAAAACAATTAGATCACCTTTCTATAAGTTAGATAACTATTTGGCCTTGGTTCTCCTAAACTTCTTGGACATGTACCTCTCCTTGAATACTTCAACAAAGTCAATCCATTGTACCTCCATATCTTTTCAACCTTTCTTTACTCTTGTTATTTTCCACTAGCATTTGGATTCATCTTAAGTTAATAGATAACTAATTAAGTTTATTGTACTATGGCATAACTATTCTGATGTATGGTGTCCAAAGTAGGAAGGCCAACAACAACTTTGACAGCGTCAGTGTGGAGGAGCTGGTGTCGAAGGAGCAGGGAGTTGCTATGAATGCAGATGCTCAAGAATCCCTGCCGAAGGCATGCATTCTCAGTTCAGCTATGAGATCAGCTACCACATAGCTAAATGTCATGCAAACCTAGGTGTTAGCAAGGAGCTGGAGGGTAACAATACTATGGCTGGGCCATAATATTGCCGGAACTCTAGCAACAGGCACTGATCGAGGAAATACCATCAGGGCGATGGGCCGTGGTGACGATAGGTCCAGGGGGTTAGTGAGATGTCATATGACATCTTCGAGGGATCAGCAGGATGTTAAGAACAACAGCATTGCATATGTTCCAGAGCATGTCCTCATTGAGCTGTGAACTACGTTCTAGAATTGCAACTCCCCCCCATGTCGGTACCGTGCATGCTCGCTTGATGTGTGCATGCTCACTTGACGTGTGCACGCTCGCTTGATGTGTGCTCGGTGTAGATGCATGTTGGGGATGTGCCGCGAACCCAGTTTAAGGTCCTAGTAGATTGTGTGCTGGTTTAAGGTCTCAACAGACCATTGTGCTCGTTTAACGTCCCAACAGACCATATGTGCCAATTTAACGTCATAGCAGACGTGCTGTGCCAGTTTTACGTCATAGCAAACGAGCTGTGCTAGTTTTACGTCGTAGCGGACGAGCTGTGCCAGTTTAACATCATAGCGGACGAGCTGTTGTGCCAGTTTAACGTCATGATCCAAGGACGAGCTTACTGTGTTCATGCTTCAAATGTAGTATGGCTTGAGGTACGAGTGATTCACCGGGTTGACGAACTCGTTGCTGTCCATGTCCGCCAACTTGAAGGCTCCGTTCCCAAAGGCTTTGGTGACCATGTATGGGCCTTCCCAGTTGGCTGAGAATTTGCTCACATGTTCACGGATGGCTTTGAGGATGAGGTCTTCCTTTTGTATTGGTTGTTGATGTAGGTTTGCATGATGTTTTTGTTGTTGCTTGCTCTGGTAGTGCTCTATGCAGCTCAGCATTTATGCGCGCTTCTCCTCTATTGAGTCAAGGTCGATAATTCTTGACTTGTTGTTCTAGGCTTCGCTCATGACATCAGATAGGATCATCTGAAGTGATGGTACCTACAACTCAAGAGGCAACACAGCTTCAGATCCATAAACAAGATTGTAAGGGGTCTTACTTATCATGGTCTTGTATGTCCTTCTGTAGGCCCATAGAACATAGAGGATTTGCTTGTGCCACCACCTCTTGCTGTTGCTAAGCATCCACTTCAACAAGTTGATGATGGACTTATTTGTAGCCTCTACCTACCCATTCGCCTGCAGGTAATACGGGGAGGAGAATGATTGCTTGATGCCTAGATTGTTGCAGAAGGTTCGGGTTTCCGTACTACTGAACTATGGTCCATTGTCAGTTACAATAGTCATTGGAAGCTCAAACCTTGTCACAATGTTGTCTAGAATGAAATGGAAAACTTGCTAAGATGTCTTCTTCCTAAGGGGGATAGCTTCCACCCACTTAGTAAAATACTCAGTGGCGGTGATAATGAAGCTATGCCCTACGGAGGACTTAGGCATGATAGGTCCTATGAGTTCTAGTCCCCATCATTGGAAAGGCCACGTGATCTGCGTTGGGTGTAGCTTCGCAGGTGAGATGTGTATGAGATTTGCGTATCTCTGGCATGTGTTGCACGTCCTGAATTTTGACAGACAATCACGCTCCATATGGGGCCAATAGTACCCTATGCATCTGATTTTCGCAGCCATAGCTCTAGGTGCTATGTGTCCACCACATAGTCCATCATGTACTTCATTAATCACCTTCTGCACCTGCTCCTCACCCACGCATGCTCGCAATATCCCGTCATAAGAACACCTGCACAAGGCATCATTTCCCATGAGCGTATATTGCCGGGAACGCTTACGGATCACATCTCTCTGGGCGAATGTTAGTCCACTTGGGGGTTCGTCGTGTTGCAGGTAGGCTTTAATGTTGGTGTACCACTCCTGGGCATCCGAAGCGCTGATAGAGGCCACGTGTCTTGCCTGAGTGATAGGTTCAATACATTCGATAATCGAAGTCGAAAGACTTGCAAATGAGTGTGGTGGAATATTTAGTGCTAGGGTGGCTAAGGTGTTTGCCACGATGTTCTTGTTGCATGGAACTTGTTGCAAATCTGTAGTTGCGAATTGCTTAAGCAGGCTTTTTGCTAGATTGCAGTAGGGTTGCAGTTGCATAGCTTTACAAGCATAGACCACAGTGGTTTGATTCACAACTAGTTATGAATCCCATGCAACTTTGTTCTAAACCTTCAGATGAACTATACCCTACCTTGCAAACCACGTAACTCCTTAAGGTTTGTAGGAGGTGCCAAGTTGACGATGGTCTTAACTTTGTCAGGGTCCACCCATATTCCGGCCTCTGATACTATGAACCTTAACATGCATCCGATCTTCACACCGAAGACACACTTCTTAGGATTAAGGCGCAAATCATGCATTTGACAACACTTAAGGACTACCCCTAGATCGTGTGGGCGATCAACGACTTCTTTGGACCTGACCACTATATCATCCACGTAGTCATTTAGTGTTTCTAGGATGTAGTCGCTGAAGATGTAAGTCACGGCTCTTTGGTAGGTTGCTCTAACATTCTTGAGCCCAAAAGACATCATGGTGTACCAAAAGGTACCCCATGGGATCATGAAGGTTGTTGTTAGCTGATACTCTAGATTGATGCGAATTTGGTTGTAACCAGAGAAACCATCCATGAAGGATAATAGAGCATGACCGGCCGTAGTGTCGATGAGTTAATCGATGCTCAGAAGTGGGAAATCTTCTTTGATTGTTGCCTTGTTCAGATCCCAAAAGTCTATACAGATTCATATCCCTCCCATTTTCTTAGAAACCACAACGATGTTGGACACCCATTCCGAGTAATCAATTGCGTGGATGAAACTGGCTTGGTATAGCTTAGTGATTTCATCCCTTATAGCTAGTGCAATTTCTGGTTTAACCTTACGAGCTTTCTGCTTGACTACCTTCATGCGCAGATCTAGGACAATGTTATGTTGTATCAGCCTTGGATCTAAGCCTGACATGTCGCTATATGACCATGCGAAGACTTTGATGTTATCTTGCAGAATCTTGGCTACATTTTCATGCGTCTGCGCATCTAGGAGGGAGCTAAGTTTTAATGTTTTTACTTCCCCCTTAGACGTGGTCATAGGCGTCTCGCCGAGAGGGTGCTCAGTTACATCCCCAGCCTCTAAATCTAGGGTTTGGACTAGATGCTCGGGCCAATCTGGGGGTGTTTCTAAGGACACTATGGTGCTAACTATGGTTGACCCCCAGTTGATCAGGTCTGGGTTCAATTATCTTGTGAGGTTTCCATGTGGACCTGCTAAAGCTAAAGGCGTGGAGAGATCATGATGGATTTCCATTTTTTGCTCAACCTGTCAAAATGAGACGAAATCCTAGTTAAGAGGCACATGTTGGTAGTAATTGTGTATAACAAAAACTTGCAAAACAATGACGAGATGTAACCAGCGAAGTATAATGTAAAGATTAAAATTTTGCCAATTTAAAGTCATGGCAGACCGCTATGGCATGGAGATGCAAAGCTGCTAAAACAAGAAATGTAAAACTGTCGATGTGAGAACACGAAATTGGTAAAAATGCAAAGCTACCAATGTGAAAATGTGAAACTGCTAGTTTAGCATCATTGCGGATTGTGAATGTGCAACAGGCCAAAACTGCTAATTTAAGGTCTTTTCGGATCGTTAAAATCGTTACTATTCCAAGATTACTAGTTTAAGGTCTTCTTGGATCGTTAACTAGAGTGGAACGCTACGCTAAGAATGCTAGTTTAAGGTCTTTTTGGACCACGAAAGTTGCAACTGCATTGGGTTTGCTAGTTTAAGGTCTTTCTGGACCGGTAACAACAAAAAAAGATATTTTTTTTTTCATTTTTTAGGAAAGAAAACGGTTAACTTGAAGCGTGACAAGGTTTTAATGCCAACAGTGCTACGATGTCATGGCGAGCATGCTACGCTACACAGCACACTCTGCATTAAACGGAGAGAGAGAGTGGCAAATTTCCCTTTTTCACTATTATGGCCATAAATAGGGATTAAACTCTGGTAAGCTTGTCATTCTCACCGTAAGATCGTAGAGCCCATATTCGAAGTACAAAGAGATTTTGGAGTGCAGAGCGATTGTGCTAATAGAGTGCAAGGCGATTTTTTTCATAGCGACAAGGAAAATTCTACAAGTAGGACAATGGCTCCAAAGAAGGAATGTACTCACTTGGCACTCACAAAGGTTGAGGAGGTAAAGAAAACCCTAGGGCGCGTGACACAAGCATGCATCGTGGCACGAGAGGACACGCCATTGATCCAGTAGGCTACTCTGCTTCCTCTATTTCCTCGTGATTCTGTTATCGTTTCTATTTTCTGCTTTCATTTTGTGATTCAGTTTCGGTTATTCATGTTTTCTATTAACATGTTGTCATTGTTTTGGCCTTTGCACCATCGCTGTTGCCTTTTTGGCCGTGGTGGATCCATAGACGCTACGCTGACGTTGCATGCAAGGCCACCTAAACCACCACCACTGTGGTTGTCATAACCGCGGGGGTTTAGACAGTTTAAGTTACTTTGCTTTCAAATGACATAGCGTAGAACCCACAGGAGGGTTTGGCCATGCGTGATGCGATAGTGCGACACGTGTTTTATCAGGGCACATTGGTAATCACCCTATAGGGTTAATTGCTCTGTTGCTATGCTATGTGCGGGAAAAGGGTTATGCTACACTATATGCTAAGGTGTCAGGTGTTGCTATGCTGCATACGCACTACACTTGGTCATGATGCTAACACTTGCTAGTTGTGTTGTGCAAGATGGGGCTAAGGCTAGTTCTGATTATCTTAGAAATTACAGGGGTCTTGTGTTATGTAAGCAAACCTGTGGCCAATGCTCCTCCTCCCCATATACGTGTGGGGGAGCAGGGGGTCTGGTTTAGGGAAGGAGCACAGGAGTTCCTACAATACCTCCTCCAACACTTCTGTGTGATCATTTGGTCATACCTAGAGGAGGAAGAGGCAGCCGTTATAACAGAAGTCATATTGCCTAGGGCA
Source organism: Gnetum montanum (assembly GCA_015680685.1). NCBI lineage: Eukaryota > Viridiplantae > Streptophyta > Gnetopsida > Gnetales > Gnetaceae > Gnetum > Gnetum montanum. The sequence continues at coordinate 576,302 of MNCI01004329.1, forward strand.
AACTAGGGCATCTTGAGGTTTTTGATGGATGGGGCAATCATTAGCAGGCAAGGAGAAGGATCCAGTCAACGCCCCAACGAGTTAAGGCTTTTGGCCTAGATCTGGGATATGCCAGAGTACAGTTGCTACCACCCTTACAACACATTGTTCATCGCACATTATATAGCAACGTGCTTCCAAAACCCACCAGGAACCATCTACTGTGCTGGCAGGTGAGTTTTGTAGCCTTGTTCCGCTGTGTTGTGCGATGCTTGCCGTATTGGCCAAATGCTAATAGTATGTTTTTGTTACCAGGTTCTACATCAACAAGGAAGGGCTTCACAACCGAACAGGGCTGTTGACTACAACACGGATAGCCCTGTAGGAGTTCTCTTCTGCTGAGAACCTGCATGCAGGTGTGATTGGTCAATGCGAGGGTGAATACCACACCTACCCAGACCTATACCACATTTCCTATGGTAGATGCAAGGAGTGTGGTTGGTTGGATGAGAGATGGACGCCCTTCAAACTAATCACCGTTGAACAAGTCCTAGTTAGTCTTCTGCCATTTCCGTTGCCGTACAGACCTAGTAGGATAAATAGTAAGTGTTGCATGCTTAAGTGTCTTTGCAATCTTTGGATTTTCTGCATTTTTATGCTAAACGTATCTTGTGAAAATTGCTACAGGGGCGAAAAAGGCCCTGGAGGTGACGGTGGTAACCGCCGAGACACAGGAGGCAAACATCTACTTCAAGTATGGAGAAGTAGATATGAGCCAGTGCTGGATAAACGGTGAGGCTTTAGACTCCTTGGTCTAGAATATCCAAAAGGCTGGGCTTATGGACCTATTCCTGGCCCCGAATCCAAGCATTCTTGCCGTCGAGATGCTCTCCCTTGTCGACTCCTTTTCCGACAAGGCGGGCTACTTCCGCACATGCATACAGGGTTTACGGGTGGTCATTAAAATCAATGACCAACTCTTCGTGGACCTCTTCGGTGTCCCTGCCGATGGCATCCTCATAGGGTCAAAGGGCAAGAGGAAGCTAAGCCTTCAGAAGAAGGACATCCAGGAGTGGTTAGGGATTGGCAAGGAGTGAAATGGGCTCCCTATGGAGAAGCTTAAAGCAGAACTCGCTAAGGAGGTTTACCTTGTCTTCCATGCTCACACATTCCCCCAGCTACTTTCCCAAGAGAAGGTCTTGGGGATTGAGTAGGCTTGGGTAATGCGTGAGGTCATGGAAGAGAGGGCTTGCTCCAACTAGGCTAGGTTTCTATGTAAAGGCTTGCAGACTGAAATCTTGGGGCTCCATAAGAAACCATAGTCCTGTTCCAATATACATTATGCCTTTTACATAGCCTGTCTGAAGCATTTTGTGGAGTTTCTGGTGGTTCATGAGAATGGAGCCTAGGTCATGCAAAATTGCAACCAGATTTCTAGATCGTGGATCCGGTAAATCCTCTGAACCACTCGAGCCCAAGATCCCCTAGAAATAATTAGGGAGTCGTTCTCTGTGATGACTAAGGATCTGTTGGCCTAAAACTTTTGTGACCAAGACAACATAGGAGAGATGCCCCCTACTATAGACGGTAGCGTGTCACGGGGGAAACATCTCATAGCTGAGACTATAGCCAGTAAGTTGCAGCAGAAGAGGCCTCCTCTAGTCAAGGAAACCCTTCGCATGGAGGAAGAGGAGGGGCGAAGATTTTGGCTTAAACTATAGAGGAGGCAACCCCCCATTGGTAAACACTTTTGTTCATGTTTATTTCTTCACCTACTTTTTTAATGCCTTCTACGCTATGCTACGCTAGATAGCGTAGCACCTACTTTAAGCTAACCTATTTTGAGCTAATGCAAACATGTCTTTTGGCTACCAGAAGAAGAAGAGGAAGAAGAAGAAGACGATGAAGAGGTATTAGCCCCTAAGACAGGGGCGATGAATAAAGGCACGGATGCCACAGTCTCGGTCAAGAAGAAAGGATCTCCTGTCGCTAAGGTAGAGGCTCTTGTCATTAGGCGAAATCCTCCTACTAATGAGAAGGACATTTTTGGAGATGAAGAGGAGTCTTGAATAAAAAAGACACTAGTCTCTTGAAAGGAAAGGTACCAGTGCATGAAGAAGAGGCTCGTATAGACTTGGCAGGGACCTCTGCCAATGCTACTACGATCGTTTTGCATCAGCAAAAAGGAAGACCACAATTAGACGCTGGTGAGTTCGGCAATATGTATGCCTTGTCATAGCCCATTTTGGCCATTGCTGATATGTTTAGTTATGTGACAGGCACCACCGTTGATGCCGCAAGACCCCCTCTGACTCATGCGGAATCATGGGTCGAGATCCCTGATGAGACGCAACATGCACAGTGCCGCGATATCGCATCCCATGCGACATCGCGTACGCGATATCGCGTCTTTCCTTGCGATATCGTGTACACGATATCGCGGTCTACCGCCATATCTATAAATAAGAGGTGGAACTCCCCTTATTTCCCAATCCTGGCTAGAAGTAGCGAAGCTCTGGCAGATTGATCACTCCAGAGTTAGAATTTTTCCCATGTGCCCGCAGTAGGAGTCCTAGAGTGAACGGCTCTTTATTCGAGCAGCTTGTAACCTGAACCCAAGTTGTGTACGGCAATAAAGATGACCTTGATTGGATAGACCTTGCAGCACATGGTTTTATTTATTGTTATTTATTTACTACTTTCCTAGTGCGTACAAGTACGACTTGATTACAAGCATCTACGGGTGTGTACAGCTAATCAAGGAATCGGTTGCTTGTCGCAACGCATGAGTATGACTTAACTACGAGCATTGGCTGCTTGGTAACCCAGTAGCGTATTCCAGGATCTGTGCTTGGTAATCCCAGTGGTAGTCCAATGTGTACGGCTAGTTAAGGAATCTGCTGCTCATCGCTAGGCTAGAACGTGTGATAAGTACGACTTAGTTACGAGCACCCACGGGTGTGTACAGCTAGCTAAGGAATCGGCTGCTTATCACACTTAAGCTAAATAGGTGCCTCAGTACGACCACTTCGAGCACTTGCGTTATGTGTGGTGATCCTTGTAACGATTAGCATTTGGTAAGCCACAATTGCATAGTTCAGGGTGTGTCCGGTAAGTGGGAACGGATGCTGACGCTAGTTAATTTAGACTTAGAACATTAGTTAGAGTTAGCTTAGTTTCTCTACCCTTCCTCCCATAGCTTAGGTGATAAAACTGAAAATACCAAAAAAATCACATACCTCAGACTTGCTTAACCATACACCGTGACACTTACAAGCAAGCCTAGGAAGACAACAAACGATTAACCCCAAGTGTTTCTTATGGTGTCAAGGCATTTAGTCTACGGAGTTCGACCGGATCACGCGTGCACGCTCGTATTCGTATGGTTGAGTGTAGGGGTACCTCGCCACTCATCATTGGCGCCGTTGCCGGGGACTAAGTGT
>MNCI01004329.1:585296-636521 GCA_015680685.1 Gnetum montanum
TTAGTCTGCGGAGTTCGACCGGATCGCGCGTGCACGCTCGTATTTGTATGGTTGAGTGTAGGGGTACCTCGCCACTCATCAATCCCTAATAAGTTTACATTTATGTAGGGGATCGTTGACGACATGATTAGCCGCCTTCAGCAGGTGAACTCTGAAGTGGGTAAGTAGTAGTATTAGGTGCTCTCATGTTGGTATGCTAGAATTTCTTGAGCTTGCTAATCTTGATATGCTAATGCGACTGATATGCGCTTTGTGTCATGGTAACCTCTTAGCTCAAATGGGACCCGACATGGCATTTGAAAGTCGGTGCCATGCCTACATTCTCACCTGAAGTGACCGAGGTGTCTCGTCACACATATGATGAGGCTTGCAAATGCACTTTGCACTCGGGATGCTCCTTGTGGGAGTATAAGTGCATCAACGAGGACCTGTGGAAACGGGTCCAAAAAGCTGAGCAAGAGAAGGTCGACCTGAGCACCGAGGTGGAGGATCTCAAGTCGAGGAACGAATTCCTCATAGCTCATGACATTAATAATGAGGACTGGTGCATGGCTGTGATAGATTACACCAAATTTTGGACAATCACGCGTCAGAACATCGAAGCCACTCACAAAATAATAGAATAGCGGATGCAAATGGACTTATTGGCCTAGAAATGTCAGGATTAGAAATATTTCAATGCCAGGGTTCATGAATGGGGGCAGTCCCATAAAAACTATAAAATATGTATAAATTGGAACACGCCACCACTCCTAAACTATATAGGGACACTACTGTTTACATATAAAGCATTTGTAAATGCTATTGATGCTTCTGAGGCCTATATCAAGTTCAAAGAGTAGGTAAAGGTTACAGAATCTCCTAAGTGGAAAGTGGACCTTCCCATAGGAGAGACCGCAACCACCTCCTTTTGTCTAGGACCACCGAGGTGGACAATCGCCGAAAAGGAGAGAGCTGTTGCAGATGCTGAACCAAGCAATAGGCGTTGGATGGACATCATGGCAGAGGAGGTCTGGTGCCGCCTTGGGCTCGATTTAGACCGGATACCCTCCGAGATGGATGCAGGTCATTCTTAGGTTAGTCACTTCTTACTGTGTTGATGCTTATGCTATGTTGTAACTTGCGTGCATTGCTTTAGCTAACCAGTTCATTTCTATAATGTAGGCCCCAAATGAGGGTGCAGGGCCCATAGAGGGGAGGAATGAAGAGTTGGTAGAGGACAACGCAGGGGAAGATGATGCAAAAAGAGGTGATGCAGAAGCAAATGACAAAGATGATGCAGGCAGAGAAAACCCATGATAGCATGGGATTTGTTTTTGAAATTTTGAATTTTTGTAAAATTTTTGCAAACATTGTCTAAAAGGCAAAAGTTTTGAATAAAGAAAAGAGAGTTTCGGGAACAAAATTTGATTCTACGCCAACTTGTGCATTGTCTACGTGCTACATTTTATGTAAAATTTTCATGCTTTTATGTGCTAGTTTTAGGACATCTCGAGCCTTTGCTAGTTTTAGGCCATTTCGGGCCATAGTGTAGCATAGTTTTAGGCCATTTTGGACCATTCCTAGTTTTAGGCCATTTCGGGCTGTGGGAAGGCATAGTTTTAGATCATTTTAGGCCTTAGCGTAGCATAGTTTTAGGCCATCTTGGGCTCTTGCTAGTTTTAGGCCATTTTGGGCCATAGTTAGCTTTAGGCCATTTCGGGCCATAGCGTAGCATAGTTTTAGGCCATCTCAAGATCTTGCTAATTTTAGGTCATTTCGGGCCATTGCTAGTTTTAGGCCATCTCGGGCCTCTATTAGTTTTAGGCCATTTCGGGCCTATGCTAGTTTTAGGTTGTTTCGGGCCATAGCGTAGCATGCCAAAGAGATGATACGTTAACAACTTGAACAACGGATAACTGATAACTTTCGTAGATAGATGGATGTGAACAATGAAAGATGGTAATGTACAAAGGATGATGATTAGGTAGGAAGTAGTGGGGTTGCTATGCTATGCGTAGCTGCTTCTTGACCCATCATGGGTTGAGAGGAACGTAAGGTCGAGGTGCTTTGCTAGGGCCTTCGTTTGCATCATTGTCCCCTGCTTGGAAGGGTAACTCAGCCCACGTGCTTTTATTCTGGAAATCGACCTGCTGAGCCGATTCTTCCGTTGGATGGTTAGTGTGTGTCTAAGTAGACACTTCATTCTCATAGGTTATGACCTTTGAGCCCTGCTCCATGTCTACGTTGTTGATTTCTTGCACCGTTACCTTGTCACCATGGATCACCACCTCCCTGCCTGCGTATGGTAGGTGGATTTCCTGATGAATGGGTGAAGAGACAGCCCTAAGCTATGCTAACCATGATCTCCCCAAGATCAGGTTAAACCAGGACATCTCCTCAACCACGATGAACATCACATTTGTGGGGAACTGATCCCCTGCCATGAAGTTTATGTGGACTGTGCCTTTCACCACAACCCGTGCCCCATTGAACGACCTTAGGCATGACATCATTGTGGGTTTGATCTGGTCGACTAAGCCCAACTTGTCCAGAATAGGGAAGGGGATGACATTCATGGAAGCCCCATCATCAACGTGTACCCTTCGGATCTAGTGTTGGCTGACCCAAATTGTGATGAATAGGGGTGTTGTAGTCACTTGACCCCTCTCAGGATCTTTCCTAATGGCGTTGTTGCAGAAAGTTAGTTGAGATGGTTCTGGCTCTGTAGGTGTAGAGGGGAGCATGACCAAGTGGATCACTTCCTCTTCCGCTAGCATGTCTTTGTTGACTAGAATCGTTGTGAACATGCAGATCAGAGCCTCATGGTGTGGGACAGATGTCATGATTCAATCGTACAAGCTCAGTGTAGTGTTTTTATGTTTTAGAGCTTATTTGACCTGAGTGAGGGCATCCAAGAGGTCTTGACCACCCCCTATTTAACGCTTTCCTCCTCTTCTATTCGTCTCAGAAGAAAAATTTCCCAAGGAGGGGCAACTTCAGATATGGGTTTAGACCCTTTTTAGTAGAGCGGTGCAAACTATGCGGTCATAACAATGTCCCTCTTTTGTGATGAGGGCGTAGACACAGGGGGTGAGGATGTAGGCTTGGAAATTCCTGGGACGGTACTTCCTCTCGATGTCTCACCAGTGAAATGCACTTCTCATTTTTTAGGATGCGAAGGTTGTGTAGCTATCTTGCGTAGGATAGGGGCTGTCGAAGGAGTCAGTTCCCTAATGATAAATGGAGCTAATGGTTTTAACGGATGGGGTGGTGCGATTCTGCTAACAAGTGGCATGGAGGTGGATGCCCAGGGAGGAACTCTCAGGAAAAATGGCTGTTGCAAGCTTCGGCTAGCCACTGGTGGTGCTGGTGCACTACGCTGAGGCACATGGACCATGAACGGCTACTGGGGTGGCCTAGGATCACTATCAACACCAATGGTGTTGATAACATAACCAACATTGTTGGCGTTGAGGGGGTCTGTGTAGACATGCAAAGATTGATTCTCAGAGCGTACTAGGTTACTTTCGTTCAACATCAGTTTCCCTTGATCAATCATCCTTTCGATGTCATCTTTCAATGACAGGCAGTAATCTGTGTTGTGATGACATTGTTGGTGGTAGTCACAAAATGTGTTTAGCTTGAAATCCTTAGGAACTGGGGGCTCGTTGGGTAGGGCCAAGTAGGGGTTCCTAAGGAGCTTGCAGTAGTGTTGACATCTCCTAATTCCTTCTTCTGACATCTGCTTGTGTTGGATGTGCCCCGCTACCAATTGCTGCTTCAGAAGTTCTGAAGGCTTGAGAGGTAATGGGGTATACTTTGAGCGATCTTTACGCTCAAAGTTCGATTTGGGTTATGCAAATGTCTTAGGTGCGGGTACTGGAGGTTACAGCACATTGCCCTGCTTGGGCACGGGGTTAGCTGCAGGTACGGTTGGTTTCTTGTTGTTCTTGTTACCATTATTACTAGGTTTGGGCTTGGCCTTGATCACCACAATGGCCACTATGGTTGTTGGGGCCTTACCCTTGTCTTTCTTTGTGAAGGTATTTTTGTAGGCAATGTAGGCTGGATCTTTGCTTGTCTCGGCTGCATCTTGTATACTCTTGGTCTGAGCGAAGGCTTGATTAAGAGTGCAAGGGGCGAGGTAGTATAGTTTAGATTTGATAAAGTTATTCACTGCACCCTTAAAGATGGCCAACAAGTGGGCCTCCACGATGGGCTCACGGATTTCATTGAGGGTTGCGCTCCAACGCTGGATGAACTTTTGGACCGATTCCAGAGGATCCTGCTTCACACTCATCAACTAGTCCAGCGTGGTCTCTGCCTTCAAGTTGTACTTTAAGCACGTCATGAACTGGGTCAGAAGCTCCTTTAAAGTTGAAATAGATGAGCGTGGCAGCGCATGGTACCAATCCAAGGCTTTCCCGGCTAGGGACATAGCAAAGACATGGATAATCGTGTGCGGCCATTGTTGCAACAGAAGGGATTCAGACCTAAAGGTAACAAGATGCGCGTTGGGATCTCCCTCCTTATTGTACTTCGTGAAGTGGGGGAGGGACATCCCTGGGGGTAATGTGAGAGTAAGAATTGCAGGGCTGATGGGGTCGTCCTAGTAAAAGTCCATGATTTGTACTGTGTCAGACTTAATAGCTTTGAGGCGTTTTATTTCCTTAGTAAGGGTTTGGATAAGCTGGAATGCTTGATCCAAACCCTGCGAAGTTGTGGATGGTTGGGGAGCTACCGAGGAAACTCCCATCTGTGGAATGGTAGGGATGACAGCGTGACCCATCAATGGTACTGTTGGGATGGCCCTTGCGAATGGTGCTGCTTGCGCTATCCACCACCTGGAAGGTGGTGCTATTGGAGCAGCAACCGCAGGTTGGGCTACTGGATAGACTACTTGTGTCACCGACGGAACAGACCATAGCCCCGTGTTGGGTTGTACCATTTGCGGGGTTTGGTATGTTTAAGGGCGAATATAATGAGACATCTGTGACGGTTGTGGAATAGGCGAAGAAGTGAATGGGGTTCACCATGTGGACGGGCTCAGGCTCGCCGCGGTGGGTGGGACTGACATGAACGTAGAAATGGAAATGGAAGTTGCATACGATTGTAAAGTAGGTACGGTATGAACATGCGATAGGGTAGTCGTGATTGGTGTGTGATGTGCTATGGGAATGAGCTAATGAATAGTTTGCGGAGGCATAGTTGCTGCAAATGAAATAGGGGAATAAGGGCATTGATATGCTAGGAAGGTGACATGGCTACCCATTGCAGGTGTAGTTGTAGATTGTGGGAGCGTAGGCATGATCACAAAGGGAGCGGTGACAGAAAATGGATTGGCCCAAAAGGACTGGGTAAGAGGGACTGTGACGGGGTTGGTCTAACCTCCCTCGTCGGATTGAGAATCGAGCTCCTCTTATCCATCCTGGAAGGTCTCTTCATGGTTAGACGTTGTGTCCTGCTACTCCCTAAGCCTAGCCAACTGGATTAGCTGGTCTAGAAGTCATTGATTTGTCTGTGTCAAAGGTATGAAAGTGCCAGGAGTGGGAAAAAACTCCTTCCCATCGAAGTAAGAGAACTTGAAGCTACATTTGTCTTTGAATTTGTGCACATCCAAGGGTAGGTTTTCTTGAACCTTTGCACAAAGGAAGTTATAGTGCTCATGTTGCTGGGCCAAGTCCTTAGGTTCCCGATTTTGGATCTTGAGGGATCGACGTGTTTCTAGCATCGGGTTAAGTGGTTGTTTAACACCTGTGATGCCTTGAACCGTGATGGGAACTTCAATGTTGAAAGTGTTAGTAGCGGTAGTTGTGGAAGTCTCTGTTACTAAGCTAGACAGTTTTGCAAATGTAAAAATCAAGGAAATCGGAGAACAATCAAAAAAGGCTTTATCTTACCGGATTCCAGGGGAATCGTCGAGGCGACTGATCTATACCACGCAATGCGTAAACAACTGCAAAAGGGTGTCACATTTACGCTAGTGTGCGATAGGGTACAGAACGCGTGCAAGACTACCGTAAAGAAAAAAAAAAGTAAATAAGTCAAATGGGTGATCGGAGGCTTTATGTCCTGTAGGGTTCTTGGGGAACCGTTGGGGCGACCGATCTACACCGCACGATGCGTAAACAACCACAAATGGGTGTGAAGTTTACGCTAATGTGTATCATGGTGTAGAACATTTACAGGACTACCATGAAACGCGGAAAGGACACTAAAAGACCCTTCTTCTAGTGCTAGAAAACTGTAGCAACCGAAAACATTGGCAGCTGGAAAACATCGAGAGGTCATTGGTCGTTAATAGTCTTAACCCCATATCCACGCGAGAGTCGTGTTGGATAAAAATGGAAACAGGGTGCCTTGAACGGTCTGGTCAATCAAATAGGAACTTGGTCGGTGTTAATATAACCTTTCATAAACGGATAATTTGAAAACGAGACCTCTAGCATAAAATGATAACTTTAAATGCAAGAGGGATAGGAAACAATGTAAAAATGTAATGGTAAACAAGAAAGCAAAGTAAAATGAAATTAAGAAAATGCATCGCTTCAAGATTATGAATTCACTCTGTCAAGGTAGATACAATTGGTTGTGCGACGTTGGGAGGCGCAGAGATCCCAAAGGTAACCAAGACGTCTAGAGCAAGACAATTGTATGCTTGAATGCGGACTTGGGAGTCAACAATGGAAAATGCTACAAGGGTAGCAGGAAGGGTAGAGCAGAGTGCCAAACGAGAATGCCAACTATTTGCAATGTCAAACAAGATGTTTACAATGCTCAGGAGCACAATGCTAGCTTTTGCTTACTAGCTGATTAAATTGCCAACTAGCCGATGGATCGATTTGCTACTTGTGTTTTTTGCCAAAAAAGACCTGTGACCAAACTCTTTGAGTGTTGGTCTTTATAGGGCCAAGGGCACGTGAAAAGGATGGTTTAGATGTCACGTGCCTTGGGCCCGCATTGACTTGTCTGCACTACATGGGCATGCATGACCATTGGACATGCATGACTATTGTAATTACAATCCTGCCACGCCGTAATTATGAGTCTGCCATGCTGTAATTGCACTATCAGAGCTTGGAGACGTATGCCAACAGTGCAATTAGGTGAAGTACATTGATGTGGCATAACTATCTGCGATGCCGTGTCGTGCTTTGTAGCGTGGCATGTGGGCGTAGTGTAGCAACTTGTTATGCTGTGTTATGCTATGCTGCGTAGCATAGCATAGCCATCAGTTCGAAGCAAAACACTTGCGTTGCATCTTGCTGTATGTGTTGGAAGCCCTTGAAGTGCGTTGACTATTTATTGCATATTTGCTACGCTATGCTACGCTATGTAGCGTAGCAGTTGGCCTTAGTCAAAAAAACATCGCCAATCTACAAACTCTACTTTTTGCACTCCGAAACTTGCGAACTAGATGATCCCGCCCTTTGAGTTGCCCTCTATCACTTCCGCAGAATTGCTACACCGTGTTGTGCCATGTAGCTCAGCGTAGCGTAGCAGCCAACATGGTTTACCTTTTGCCAAGTTTTCCGCTTTCTAGTGGAAGGAGACATTGCTAGAGGACTTGAAGTCAGGCGAGAGGTCTGACTGCCTAACTTTTGCTACGCTAGCTGCATAGCGTAGCACTTCGCTTCTGCAAACATCTTCTGAAGTCTGCTATGCTACATAGTGTAGCATAGCATAGCAAACTCATTGGCTTAGAAAACTTGCTGAAGCACTTCGTTCTGAAATTGTTTCCTGAAGCCTACTACACTACATAGCGTAGCGTAGCAAACTCGTCGATTTAGAAAACTTGCTGAACTATTTTGCACATTCTGAGCACCGCCAACAATTCCACGCATTTCTCCTAAGTGCATTGTCGACTAAGTGAACTACTTAGGTGGACAGGCTGGAGAATCCGTTTAGCCTGTTGACACCGGGAATAGAAAACTTTCCGAACTGGATAGTCTGAACATCAGAGCATCCATCTCCTGAAGAACTGCTGTGACACTGTGCAAACTGCAAAGACTTGGTGAAGCAAGAATGTCTTTGAATTTTAGGATGTTTCAATAACCCATAAATTGAAAAGCTTCGTCTATCTTCCTTAGCCACACCAAAGCTACTACTGGGTCTTTAGTTTTATCAAAAATTAGAGGTTTCAAATGCCTAAATTATTCCATGAGTAGTTGCCTAATGGTTCCTCTATCACTATTGGTTGTATCATCATTTTTTATCCCCACTAGCTACACTTGACTAGTTTTGATTTGTGAAATTATTGATCATTTCTTGTATAGAATCATCTTGTAAGACTTCATTGTTGGATTCTTTAGGTTTTTTCCTATTCAATGTCTCAATACTCTTCTTGGTAGTTTTCCTACACTATAAATCCAAGAATACCTATCAAACCTTTAACTTTCATACCAAAAGATAATATCCCACTAGCCCTGGCTTAGGTTAGAAAGATATTAGTTAGAAAATAAAATGCAACATAAGAAAATTTGATAGGATGCTAAGAAAATTTCCAGAAAATGTAATAGGCATCCAAATAATAGGCTTAGATGGGCATAAAATAAAAGAAAAATTTAAATATGAAATAACAATGCTAATAGCCCCTTGGGTATGAAACCTAACTTGTCCACTACTTATAGTTAGTTGCTTCTAATGTCCAATCTAAAATAACTACATTATTTTAATAATGTAATAAATAAAATGATAACCACTATAATTCCAAGGCATTGGACCATAATCAGTCTAAAATAATACATGATTAATATGTTTCAAATACACATTACTAGTCATCAACTCAAATAAACAAAAAGCAAAGTTAGTCCTACATTAAACTTATGTTTTCAACATCAAACCTTAGTGTATGAAACCCTAAAAGCCAAATCAACTCTTTACTTCATGGTTTCTTATGTCTTGATGAAAGTCATAATGGTTGTACAGTTAGTAGAAAATGCCTTATAATCTATGCTACCACAATAGAAATCTTTGCCTTCTACACACTAAACATCAAGGAAAGAATCAAGTCCAAAATGTTTAAAATAAACTAAAACCCTAAAAGAATTTATCATAAATGTGGTAAAAATAATTAAATTAAAATTTAGTAAAAATTCAATAAATCTCATGATGAATGTTAACATGACAAAAAAAACATATATTCAAACCAAATTGGATCAAAATTACATTGTCAAATCACTTTTTTTAAACACATACCATCAAATCAAAATGTCTGTTAACCAATAGACCCAAAATTCAAAAATAAGCATTATAATAGATTTCTCTTCTTGACTGGAAGCATTGGTAACAAAAACCCTTATGTGACTAAGATCTCCTAATCAAGCTCCAAATCATAAACAAAGTTGAATTGGATCTAAATGAGTTCTAAAATGAGAAGCTATAAAGCAAAGAACTTACATAGATTTGAAGGCTATGATGATGGCTTGTCTTCTATTCAGTATGGTTTCCCTCTCTAGATCTACTTATGAAATGTTAATGAAGAAAATGGATGATTATAATGAAAGGGTTATTATGTATTTATACTTACAAGGACATGCTAGGATCAAGCTAATGGGTGGTTTCTAACTAGTGACTAAAACTTGAAAGAAAATACATATAATCCAAATCTAAAATCAAAATATAAATATTTTTCTAAAAGGGATCTAAACCTAGCAATGGTCTTTAAAGGTACTACCTAGCAAGCTATGTCAACCCAAAATACTTACTAGGGTCCAAGGTTAAATCTAATATAACTTAACTAGGGGTACTACCTCATATTAGTACTCAAGAAATTAAAATATAAACTATACTAAATTATTACCAAATAATTATAAAAGGATGTCAATCATATAAAAATGAAAGCATATCACACATCCAATGTAGATCCCCATGTACCAATGACTCATCTAGTACTTGATACTTACTTACTCAAAACTCCAACTAAGGGGTTGATGAGCGGTGGAGTAATCCAACACCCAATCATACAAGTCACAGGTGTTCAAGCACAACCAGATCATAATCCAAGGATGAGGTAATGTTAATATGCTAGTAATTGGTTTAAGTTCGAGACTGTTGTCTTCCCACATGGAGCTAGTGTAGTCTATGTGTATGGTTTAGCTCACAGTGAGGTATATGATATGTTGATGTTGATAGGCCATTTCTCCTAGCAAATATGCTAAAGTGAAAATAGTTTCTAATTCTAAGTAAAATAGTAAAAAAATCTATTCTATCCTAAGTTGATGGATATCCAATCCTGATTTTCCATACATGTCTTAGACTTATGTAATCATTACTAGGATTACCAAGTATTTTGCTAATGGGTGAACCAAGCGATAATATGACTGGGTTACCAAACGATCATATTTTGCACCTAAACACAGTCATATCCATTCCACATACTAATGATAGTAAAAGTAAAGTGCATGGAATCGTAAAACATTAACTAGAAAAGTAGTAATCAATAGTCTAAGTGAAAATGGTAAACATTATTCTAAGTAAAGCAGTAAACTAGGAGAATGTTGCAATAGTATGAAAAAGTGCAATCTTTATTGCCAATCATACTTGTGCCTAAGTACAAGATGTTTGAATAAAAACTTTGTTTGATAAGTCACACTACACTATGGACATTTGCACTTCTAAGTACTTAAAACTAAATTCACGAAAAAAAACTAAAAAACTTTTGCTACTACTGAATGAAATCTATTATGAATCCATGTGCCTAAGTGTTGTATTTATAGGTTGGCATGCATCCTGTGATATAGCATATGTGATGATGTAGCTAGTGCTATGATATCGTATATATGATATCGTAGCTTGTTAAAATTTGACTTTATCATACCCCCACAACTAACTACAAACTCATCCTCTACTTAAAACAAAATGAGGATAGAGTTCCTTACAAAATTGGAAGGTAGATTTACATGATACTATTTACATGACACTAAATGCCGTAGTGGTGTTTTACAAAATTGACATAAGATATGACATGATGAACAAAACAAATGAAAAAAAACTTGATGAAGCTTAATGTAGCCTATGTAGTTCCTGGTGGTGGTGGCTCCTCCATTGGTTTGTCATCACACTTCTAGAATTTGTATTTGTTTAGGAGCACATAAAGTTTCTCCTCCTTTGTTCTTCAAGTGATGTACCATCCATGCTTGTTGTGCAATCTGTGATGAAGTTGGTATGTCCCATGGACATGGTAGTTATGGAAAAATTTGATTAGCTTTAATGTATCATACTACAAACTACCTTCTTTCCTCCTCAAATGTCATGGCTTTGGCTCATAACTCATGATAGTTAGATAGTCTCTGGGCCAGGTTCATTGCAACATCTTTTTGTCCTTGGTAACCAACCTTAAATACTTCTAGTTCAGAGTTTGCCACTTGAAGTTTATGTAGAGCATCTTTCTAAAACACAAACTATTTTTCATACAATGTGTACATGGTTGTTACTTGCCGTTTGAGCTCATTTCGAGGCTTGCCTACTATTAACATGGCTAAGTTAGCATAGAGAAGGTTAGCTAACTACATTTATTCTTTCAAATATTCTATTTGTAGGTCTTTGTTTTTTATTTTCACTAAGTTGACATGAGCAGAATTATTGAAGATTGGTTGCTAGTCTAGATTTTGTGTTGATATGGAATTAATCTAGGCTTTTACTCTTTAGATTTCCTTCTCGTCAATTTTTTTATACATGTCCACCTAATAGTGGAAGTGTTCCTTGAGCTTCTCATGCTTCTTAGCTTCATTTTGCCACATGCTGATTTCCATGGTTGATTTTTGTCTAATGGTGCATACCTCCTCCATTGAGAGGGTTTTTTTTCTCTTGTTAAGTGGCTCCTATCCTGGTTGACTTTCATTAGTTATTCTCTCAACTGATGGATGATTTCCTTAAGAATGTTCTTTTACTTCTCCATGTTATTCAACCTTGTGTTGTTTGCAACGAGTTGTTTATTCTCTTCTTATTCTACAGTGAATGCCTTAGCATGTGCATATGTCTGTGCTTCTGCTACTGAGGCATTCCACACCACTTTCTCCTTTTCATCTACCATCTACTTATTTTACTCCATTAGGTGATTCATTTATTTTGTTCTGAATTACTCTAGCTAGTTAGGTGCCACATATTGCATTGGATCCCTGTGTTCAACCCTTAGGGTCACAAGCTCTTCTTGTAGTTTGTGGATCTCATTTTTGGCATGCTTTTCCTTGGTTTCTTCCATTATCAACTTAAAATTTGTTGTAAAAAGTTCTAACTGCACTATAGTGACATCACTTGGGTTGTCAAAAAGAGTTATCATTACTTGCCTAGTCTGCAGTAGTCTGTCATGCACATCCTCGTGATCAGTAGGAGTCATTGAGGTACCAACTAACATTCAAGCATCCCTTGCTCTAGTTAGCTTAGATTGTGACATAATAGGTATATTGAATGATTTCTTGATGTGATTCATGATCACTTCTACTACTCCCACTACA
The DNA here is from genome assembly GCA_015680685.1 of Gnetum montanum. Taxonomy (NCBI): domain Eukaryota; kingdom Viridiplantae; phylum Streptophyta; class Gnetopsida; order Gnetales; family Gnetaceae; genus Gnetum; species Gnetum montanum. Next base: position 597,734 of record MNCI01004329.1, read on the forward strand.
TCCTAGTGCTACATAACCACAACTCTCTCTTTCTCTAGTTTCAAGCATCACTTGGAATAATGCAATGTTCCTAGAGATTTATCTTGACCATTAGGCCTTCTTTCTTGACTACAATGATATTTATCCACTTATAGGATTTGTGGAAATTATTGGCTAAATGGCACTATCAATTACTCTATAGATATTGGCCTCCTCAGACGTTCCCCAACTAATGGTCTCAGTGATTTGTTGTAGATGACTTATGGATGGTCTGTAACCCTATGGTAGTAATGGTGGAACTTGTTGCTACTACTCTTACTACTGACCATTGGGTCTCTCTTGCTATTGTTGCTTAGTAATTTATGTGGTTTCCCTAGCATCTGTTTAGTCTTCCTCTTGATCTTTCTCTGGTGGTGTTGGCTTGAGCATTTTAGCATATGAAGCATTTTGAGCTTTCCTAAGAATGTTATTGGTGTACCTCAGGATTCCAGCATGTTTACATAGCTTCCTAATTAGGCAAGGAAATGGAAGTGTTATCTTCCCTACCTTTTTTTCTTTGAACCACCTTTGGATCTCCATGAAATAAAGTTGTGTGAGGTTTGCATTTTATTTTTCCATCAGGATCGCGCTTCCTCTAGTCACATATGTGGATAGCTACTTTAGTCTTTGAAACACCACAAAATTTCGGGTCTCGACATCACAACTGCAAATATGGCTAAGTGTAAGAACGGTGACACTTTGCCCATATGTTTTCAAGTGTTGAGTGTAGTCAGCTTCAACTGCTAGATTAGAAAAATTTTTCTAAGTGTTAGAATGCTGGCACGTTCTACAGATTCACATGTTACCCTGTCACACTAGGTAGCAAAGCACCATGAGTACTACAGCGTAGCACTCTATCACACTGCGTAGCATAGCATCATGTCTACTATAGCGTAGCACCCTGTTACACTATGTAGCATAGCATCATGTCTATTGCAGTTTAGCACCCTATTACGCTGCATAGCGTAACACCTTGTCTACTGCAGCGTAGCATCCTATTATGCTATGTAGCGTCGCACCATGTTTACTGCAGCGTAGCAACCTATCATGTTATGTAATGTAGCACCATATCTACTGCATCATAGCACCTTGTTAGGCTGCATAGCATAGCACCATGTCTACTGCAACGTAGCACCCTATCTAGCATAGCAGCTAGTGTCCCATGTCCTACACGTAACATGGAATGAGCATGGTCACACCCACTGCACTGCCACATGGCACTTGATCTGCATTTTGGGCTAACCCTAGCCCTATAAATACCCTTGCGCCCTCTTTTGAAAAAGAGGGGGAAGAGGGTTGGCATTCATTTCTCACTAGTAAGGCCGTTGGCACTTTTATTTTGGCATTTGGCACTTTGGCATCTTGGCATTTAGTTCTGTGGATGAACAAGACCTAGAGCACACTACACCAGAAGAGAGGCACAGCTACATCGCATGGTACACTGCATCCCCATTGCAGCCCTTTAGAACATTACATGGTATATCGTGGCTATCAACCCGGCAAGCACAGTCCAACATAGTGAGCATTAGACTTCACAGCTTGACATCATCGAGGTTGTGACTATGCTCCCACTACGCCTATTGCACACTATGTATCCCTTTGTGAATCAACTATGCTTCCTCTTTTAGGATGGTGTACTACTGTTCTCAAACTCTATTGCATTTCTCAAGCATTTCTCTTTGGCATTTAGTGTAACACTTGTATTTTCTCATTTTTTCATATATGTTTGCATGTTCACATCACTATTTTTAGGCCAAGACACCTTGCTACACTCTAGCTTAGTTGGACCCGATGCCTGTGCATAACGTAGTATAAAATCTTCTCGCACATGGTCATTTTAACACCATGTAAGTCTCTGTTTGACTGACAAGACCATTCAAGACACCCCGTTTTCATTTTCTCTAGTACCGCCCTCTCGCAAATTCAGGGTTAGGTTATACACCCGGTGACCTCTCAGTGTTCTAGCCACTGACATTTTCAGACGTCATACTTTTTGGTGCTAGAAGGAGGGATTAAACCTCTGTGTCTCTTCCATGTGTCATGAATAATCCTGCATGCTGTCTGTACCTTGTCACCAGTAACTTGTTAGCGTAGATGTAACATCCCTATGGTTGTCTACGCATAAGGTGGTGCAGATTGGATACCACGATGGTTCCTCTAGAACCCTGTAGGACGAAAGCCCTAAACTGTTTACTATGTTACACTGCCTGCCTACTACATTATGCTACATGCATCTTGTATAGCCTAGCGACCCTGTACGTGTAGCGGTTCTCAAACTATCTACTGTGTTACGTTGTCTACTACATTACGCTATCCACTATGTTACGTTGTCTACTGCATTACACTATTCACTATGTTACGCTGTCTACTACGTTACGCTGTCCACTGTGTTACGTTGTCTACTGTGTTACATTGTCTACTATGATACCCTATCCCCTCATAGTTTTTAGCTATAGCGTAGCAAGCATACCAAGCTTCAGCGTAGCGAGTGTAGCACCAGAGTTGGCCATTTTTACAATTTCATACTTAGCATTTTTTCTGCATTTTTATACTTAGTATTTTTTCTACATTTTTACACTTAGCCATTTTTCTATATTTTTATACTTAGCCATTTTCCTGCTATTGGTAGACTTAGTTACTTTTTTGCAGTTAGACATTTTCTGCAAACAACAACTCTCACAACCCAATCTATGAATATGAATCCAGATCAACCTTCCACATCGATGTCTAACATGTTTGATACCACAATCCAACCAAAGCAAGCCATACTAAGCCATGAACAATATATTTTTGTGTTTGCCAAAATCTAAGTAGGACTACCAGTGAATTACCTTGATTTCGAAGGAAAACAAGACTATGAACAAGTCCACTAGAACGGACAAGAGTACAACCCCTCCTTGTTTGACATAATCCCACTCACAGAGTCCTACCACCAGTTGTTGTCTCAACTCATCCATGCAAACAAGCATGACGCAAGGAAAACCTACAAGGAAGCCTCACAAAAGGAAGAAGATGAGTTTGAGGCTCACTCCGAGTGTGAGAGCCCCCTCTACACCATCTTCCAATGACCACTCCCTAGTATAACCCCTTCTTAGTTTAGTTCATCCATCCTCTCCAAGATGGTGACCATGCCAATTCAGCCTTCCTCACAAGCAACTAATGCATTTTTCCAACACTATGCTCATGCAAGGGCCAGCTCTTAGCCCTAGAAAAATCAAGCATCCTACGTCCCGCTTGTCTCATTGGCATTTGTGGTGACTATTAGACCCACTCATGTGTGGCCTACTTCGATCGCCACACCCATCGCTCAGCCAACACATCAACAACAATCTGCTATGATGTTAAACTGGCAATGCCTATTTGCTACGATGTTAAACTGGCAACAACCATCCACTATGACGTTAAACTAGCAACAACTGTCTGCTATGATGTTAAACTAGCAAACTCTATAACCAACAATTCTACCCTATGCTATGCAACTGACACAGGTCCAACCAATGCAACCTATTGGTACATCCCCAAGCTTGGATTAGGCATTCTAGCTAATCCAATGCTTGATGGAGGAGATCAACCGACTCAAGGCTACCTCCTCTAACACTATCAAGGTGGTGGATTTCTATCGGGATGATCCCATAAGTCCTATGATACCACCTCTAACTCTCCCAATTGGGGTCCAGCTGCCACAATTCACCAAGTAAAATGGTGAAGTGGACCCCAATGCACACTTGTCACATTTTGATATGAGTGCCTACTCCTTCAAGCTTGGCCACATGCCATCATGCACGTGTTCCCCATGTCACTCACTGGCAAGGCCTTAGACTGGTATTGCATGCTACCCAAGGCCTCAATCTCCTCTTTGGAGGATCTCATAAGCCAGTTTGTGACACGCTTCAGGTACACCCTAAAGCCTGAAGCAACCCTTGACCAGCTCATGCAGGTTAAGCAGGGGCCTCTAGAGCCCATGCCAAAATTCCTCCAACTTTGGAATGCTGCATTGAGTGAAATGCATAAACCCCTAGTAGAGGCACATCTACTGGCCATCTTCAAAGGTGCAGTAAATGACTTCATTAAGTTCAAATTGTATTATCTAGTCCCAAAGTCTCTTAGTTAAGCCTTTGCCCAAGTGAAAAGCATAGAGGAAGCAGCGCAAGCTAGCAATGACCCAACTTATGTGGCCTATAGAAACCAACATGCTCGCAAGTAAAACACAATAGTAGCAACAGTGGCCATAAGCACAAAAGCAACCAACTAGGGCCCAACAGCTAAGCAGCCCAAGGTCTTAGTTGACAAAACTACCAACTCTAGTGCCAACTCACCTACATTGATAGGGGCCACCCCAAGGCCCAACTTTCAGCGCAAGGACCACTCAAAGTATATACCACTACCAATGAAACCCTCTGAACTACTGGAGCAACTCTTGAAAGTTGGGCAAATCCAACATAAACATGTATCGTTGATTACCTACCAAAAACATGATAGGTACTGCGAACTACTAAGGAACCCCACATTAGTAGTACCAAATGAGCCCCCAGTCCCACAACATTTTAAATTAGACTAATACTGTCATTACCACCAATTGGCTAGTCACAGTATAGACAACTGTCATGCTTCGCAGGATGACCTGCAGAGAATGATAGAATGAGGCCAACTGGTGATTGACATGATAATTAATCCAACACAGATGATGCCTCCTATGTTATAAATTCCATTAGCATAGGTGGCAAGCCCAAACTTGTGCAACAACCTTTTGTGATCTGTGTGCCTCCTAACAAGGTAAAGGTCCCCGTAGCCTCCACAAGCAAGAGGCTTCTCTTTGTTATCAAAGTGCCACCTCGGGCATCCACAAAAGCAACATTAAATTGGCATGACACAACAACTACTACTACTAAGCAACCCTTCTCCATTAAGGTGTCACAATGAGTTGATCACACAAAAACTACTAAAACAACTCCTAGGTCACCCTTTATCATAAGGGTGCCACAACATGATGGACCCTCACCTACCCGAAGCCTAATAGTAAGAAATGTCTCAATCTCTCCTCCCTCGAGGGTCCATCCCACTAGCAACCCAGGTAGGCCTACCAAATGGCAATGTAAGAAGATAAACGAGTGCATCGCAATGCCCATGTTTAAAGCAAAGGCTACAACCAGTAAACAACAACTGAACACTGGGGCCCCTACCCCCAAGTAAGCCAAGCAAACCAATCCTAAGTTCCCTCTACTAGAGATCTATCTCTCAAGCCACATGGAGGAAATTAAGGCCAACATAACAGCCAATGACAAGGACTTCATAGTTGCAATAACCTAGGTGAAACAAACACTCAAGCAAAAGAACACAATGTTGAGCTTGTAAAACCTGATCATGACCTCATCTACTCACTGCCAAGCATTGGCCCGAATCTTGGCATCCATTCTTGTTATGGAGGACATCCTTGCAGATGAGGCATCCATCTGTGCAACGATGTTGCCCCCTACACCACAAGAATTGGGTTCAACATCTCTAGCCTTTCACAATGATGTAGTCAAAGTCAACCTTGAACGAGGGGAGGTCACTACAGCTCCACTATCTATTAGCATACGTGTTGGGTAATGTACCATTCGCAGAGTACATGTCAATGATGATGCAGCAACAAACGTAGTCTTGTACTTCATCATCGACAAACTAGGTCTAGTAGATGAAATCAGGCCAACCAAAACCACGTGTCTAAAATCCTTCAATGGATCACATGTCATAGTCAGGGGTACAATCAACTTACCCTTTATGGTAGGAGAGAAATTCCCCACTAGTGCAGATTTCACTATCATAGAGGAGATGCTAGGTTTCAACATGATTCTAGGCAAGCCTTGGCTAGGCCAACTAAGGGTCATCTTCTCTCCCATCCACCAAGAAATCCACCTTTCATACGAAGGTGGTCAAGTTATCATCCATGGTGATAATGCTTCCTCTTTGACTATCCATGACATAGACATGGCGCAAGTTTCGGAAGAAGAGTTCTTTGGTGGTACACCTACGGCCAACACACCATGGTTGAAGCCAATAGCCTCCTAGAGGATCCTAAGCCTTTCATGCCCCCTAATCCACACCTAATTAGGAAGCGACTACATCATCAAGAATTCCTTGGTAAAAAACACATTAAGCACTAGCTCACCCCTTGCCTCCATTGGCCATGCATTTACATTTCACCTACTTACTTAGTTTACACACTGCTTCGCTTTGTTTACACATTTCTACTTTGTTTACACATCCATCTACTTAGCTTATGAATTGCATTTGAAAAACAACAAAAACACATGGCCTGAAAAGGCCCTAAACTAACCCTTGGCCCAGAATGGCCTAAAACTATTACTTTTTGCATTGATTTCTTTTTGTTCACATATTTCAACTCTATTTACAACAGTTGCCACTTGATATTTTTTTTCTAGTTGATTTTTGCAGGATCTTGCAGGCACATAGCATGAATACATATGCAGCATCGCACCTTACACAAGAAAGGTATGCACTAGTCCACTATGACTATACACTGGCACAGATAGTTTGCTATGATTATAAATTGGCATAGATCGTCCTTGGGCCATGATGTTAAACTAGCACAACAGCTTGTCGTTGGGTTATGACATTAAACTAGCATAACATCCATTGTCTACTACAACATTAAACTAGTATCCAATAGTCTGCTAGGACTATAAACTAGCACATAACGATCTTCCAGGACCTTAAACTGTGTTCATAGTCTACTAGGACTTTAAACTGGCATGTTGCTGATTTGATTCGAACACTTGTCATTGGTGAAAGCCTTGGGAGCACTCACAGGATCATCACCTCCCACCATTTTGTTGATCTTTTGGAGAAATTACCATTAGTATAGCCTTTAGAGGACTCATAACATCATCATCTTGGCACCTTCACTAGCTTCTTGAGCATTTGCAATTGGTACAACATTTGACGCATTTACGGCATCTTCGCATCTAGCACCTGCAACATCTTCACATCTGGCATTTACACTTGCATTTCATGTTGTGTGGTTTTCTTGTCTTCTTGGAGTGGTGTTTGTAGAATGAAGCTTCGGATGTGGTCATGCAAAGATGCATCTTGTCGTAGTAGTAAGTTACCACGTTGCTCTGACATGCATGATTGGACTAGTTAAGCCACTCAAGAGTGCACATCCCCCTCATCCTTATTATAACCTATGCACATTTGCTTTGTCATCTCATATCCTCTCATCTCCTACATACTCATGATTACACATCCCTCGGATGCATACATACTGTGATGCATATGGAATTCTCTTCATATCAACTATAGAACCCATGGTCAATGTAACACAACTCGTCCTATTGGGAGCCTCTGTTACATGGTCAAAGCCTAGGTGGATGTAATACGAATCATCCCTAGGAAACAAAGCCCATCTCCTCGAAGGCCAACTTGTAGCTAACATTCAGTAGTAAGCCGAACCCAAAGAAGGTTTGCCTCACAACACAGCAAAAAAAAAAGAATGAGGAAAAACACATCCCTAAGCAAATTGACAACATTGTATCTTTGCAATTGACCCAGCCTTGGATCGACTTTGACGCTCTCATAGGCACTCTAACGAGAGGTCAACATTATAGGGGCGAACGACTTCATGTCATGGTCATTGTTAGTTATGCTGAATTTGCATCTTACACCATGATCTACTATTTGCATTTCATTCACATAGTTCAAATTTCATCTCTCTAGCATTACCTATACCTCTTTTTCCCTTAGCATAATCTTATTCCCATATCACTCTTGAGCATGGTAAAATGACATTCAATCTTATGCCGACGAGTGATGTTGGTGACATGTCTGCTATGGTGTTTTGTAATTCTTTGTTGACATCTCTTGGGCCACTCCTCCAGACATCAAAAAAAGGGGGGCCATTGAAATACCACAAAATTTTGGGTCTCAGCATTGTGACTACAAATATGGCTAAGTGTCAAAATGGTGGCACTTTGCTCATATTTTTCCAAGTGTTGAGTCTAGTTAGCTCCAACTGCCAAATTTGCAAAAATTTTCTAAGTGTTAGAATGCTAGCACTTTTTGCAAATTCACATATCACCCTATCACACTGCATAGTGTAACATCATGTCTACTATAGCATGGTGCCCTGTCATGCTGTGTAGTATAGCACCATGTCTGCTACAGCGTCGCACCCTGTTACGCTACATAGTGTAGCATCATGTCTACTGCAGCGTAGCACCTTGTTATGCTGCGTATAGTAGTAGCTTGTCTACTGTAGCGTAGCATCTTGTTACGCTACATTACGTAGCACCATGTATACTACAACATAGCACGCTATCATGCTGCATAGCGTAGCACCATGTCTACTACAACGTAGCACCCTGTCATGCTGCATAGCATAGCACCATGTCTACTGCAACGTAGCACCCTGTCCAACGTAGTAGCCAGTGTCTCGTGTCTTGCACGTAACATGGAACAAGCATGGTCCCACCCACCACACTGTCACGTGGCACTTGATCTACATTTTGGGCTAACCCTAGCCCTATAAATACCCCTGCATCCTCTTTTGAAAAAGATGGACAAGAGGGTTGGCATTCATTTCTCACTAGTAAGGTAGTTGGCACTTCCATTTTGGCATTTGGCACTTAGTTTTGTCGGTGAACAAGACCCAAAGCACACTATACCGGTAGAGCGGCACAACTACATCGCATGGTATACTGCATCCCCATTGTAGCCCTATAGAACATCACATGGTATACCGTGGCTATCAACCTGGTAGGCACAGTCCAACACAATGAGCACCGGACTTCACAGCCTGATACCATCGAGGCTATGACTACGCTCCGACTGCACCTATTTTACACTGTGTATCCCTTTGTAAATTAGCTATGCTCCCTCTTTTGGGGTAGTGTACTACTATTCTCAAACTCTGTTGCATTTCTCAAGCATTTCTCTTTGGCATTTAGTGTAACACTTGTATTTTCTCATTTTTTTCATACATGTTTGCATGTTCATGTCATTGTTCTTAGGCCGGGACACCCTACCACACTCTAGCTTACCTGGACCCGATGCCTGCGTGTAACATAGTATAAAATCTTCTCGCACATGGTCGTTTTAACACCACGTAAGTCCCTGTTTGATCAACAAGACCATTTAGGGCATCCCATTTTCATTTTCTCCAACACTGCCCTCTCATGGATTCGGGGTTAGGCTGTATGCCCAGTGACCTCTTAGTGTTCTAGCCATCAACGTTTTCGGACGTCACAGTCTTTTTGTGGGAAATAAGTGATATGTGCCAATTTTAAAATAGATTCTCTCTTTCAAAGTTAGCTCATTATCCTCCTTTTCTTCCTTGCCATATGCCCTTTTTAACCATATTTTTTTGGTTTCTATGTTTGATCTTGTGGATATATGTGCTACTTTTGCCTCTTCATTGGGCACATTTAGGACTTCAACTATCACCTTGATTGAGTATGACATAGAGATTCCCTTGATGTTGACCATTGCATCTTCTTCTTTATTGTGCTAGAATTAATAGGTCTCCCCTAAATACCATTCGCCACTATTTGAAAGTATGGGCCATAGTCGTGATGCTTAGAGTTACATCCTTACCACTTCTCGAACAAATTTCAAAAATGGACAAAATTTCATCTCCATGATTATTGTGGTTAGGACTGTCTTTTCTTGGATGATCTGAAGGAATTCTTATGATAGTGTGAGGCGTTGTCCTTGTACTTGTGGTTCATTTGCCTCCCCTTAGGTTGAATACTTGGTAGTAGGAGTTTCTTAATAGATACTAAAGAAGTGGACTTCCTACTTTCATGTTCTGGATCTTACTCTCCTATTCAGCCTCTTCCTTGGCCTCTTAGTCTCTTGCTTGCTGGCTGTGAGGATCCTCTAGTTGCTCCTCTCTTTGGAACCATATGCAATCATTAAGGATTTGAGAATTGTTAGAATGTTTACTTTAATTTGGATAACTACTTTCCTTTCTCATATCCTTAATTAGATCAATTCTTAGGTCATTATGATTATAGAGTTAGAAAATTTTTTGAAAAGAAATCCCATAGGCATTAATTTCTTTATAACCCTTCACAGTTATCCATTTTGTTCTTGTTTATGTCTCATAATAGTTAGCATGGCTTATTAAGGGAATTATTTAAGTGTTTCTGGCTTGATTTTTATTAAGAATTTTCAATTTTTCCTTCGATCTTACCCTTAAACTACCTTTTGGGTGTTTGCAAATTTTGACTCCGATTTTTGCAATATCACACCTAGCACATCCCCACAACTAAGTTGAGTGCTCCGTGATCAATAGGGTTCAAGAATCATAGAAATCAAAGCTACGAGTGTGGAGTTATGGGCATTGGAAGTTGGGAGGTTAGAGCTCAGGATTCAAGAGAAAAAATTACAAAAGCTCTCCCCTCTTCAAAAGTTTAAAATTAAAACTTTTGCCAAGTCCCCACATATATATAGTTTTTGTGTGCTCTAATATCAGAGATTCGATATCGTAGGCAAAATTTTTAAATTTTTCATTGACTTTTCATGAGAAAAATTAAGTCATTTTGAATGTTTAGAAAATGTAAGACATGTTCAAAGGATCTTGGGCTAAGAAAGATGAATATTTGTTGAAAATTTGACATGGAAAGTGTATAAAAAAGGAATCTCAAGCTATGAACATTTAGTAATTATTGATAAGATGGATGAGATTGTTAAATGAATTCATGTTATTGGAATGGATAGTTTGAATGTTAAGGGAAGTTTTTTATTGATGTTTATTATTGTTGGAAGGCTCAAGATGATGTGGAATCGCTTAGCAAGTATAAGATGCAACAGTTATATAAGTGGATCCTTTCCAAAGTAGTTTCTAGCCCTTAATACCCTTTTATAAACACACCTAAAATGTCCTTAGGCACTCAAGGAGTTGAATATAATGCATACCTATTTAGCAAAACACACATTTTAGTACCATCAAATTGGAAAAATTACACTGTATTATACAAAACCATAAGCTATGATTATTTATACAATGAGGGTCGAGGGACTTATAGGGGATTGCAGAAATTAAGACGTGAGGTATCTTACCATATGCATAATGAATTCTTGTATTTTATTAGTGGTTAAAGTAATCATTAGCCTTTATGTCCAAGATTTAAACGAAGTCCAAACCACATTTTAGTGACATCGCATTCTCTTATCTCTTGGAATTACAATAGTAAGACTACCATAGGTGCAAGAAGCATCGTCACTTGGCGTATTGTCCAAGGGAGGAGTTTATTCATTAAACTTTTTTTTTTTTTCAATTCTTGAGAAGTTTCCTACATTCAAGCATGGGCAACATGTCTTTTTAGTGCAACCCCCAAAAATTTATTCTATGCATGGATTTTATTTTTAACTATGTCAACCTTACTAGAGGACTACCTTCAGGCATATGGGTAACATGTCTTTCTAGTGACATGGTAAGGTAGTACTTATTGTACTCTTACTCCCATTTTTGTTAGATCTACAAGGATATAATACAACCTAAGCAACATGATAAAACTAAAAGAAGTAATCCAAGAGAGTCCACAAATCCCCTTAACGTCACACCCTTTACATTCTCACTTGGTCCTTCACTTTTTAGTCTAGGCATAATGGTTACCAGTTTATTCTTAGTTTTGTGATGGAAAAAAGAATATCATTCTGGCCATGGTAAGAACCTCTTATTAATGGAATGAATAGATGAATGTTGTGGTCTCACTATTCAAATAATTATTTCCTTATAACTTAATAACATAGAGAAATCTTCACCTTGTTGGACTACATCTTGCCTTATTCTTAATGTGTTTCATTAGTGTTCAAATGTTTTTACAAAGGAAATGAAAACAAAGTATGAAAAAGATAGTAAGAATTGGAAGAAGATGTAAAGAATGAAAAATGTCAAAGAATGAAAAATTATTAAAAAATTGAAAAATGTAAAAGAATATTGAAACTCTAAGAAATGGAAAAATATACAAGAATGAGAAAATATCAAAGAATGTGAAAAAATGAAAAAAAAATGAAAAATTAAATGAAGTACCCATGGTTCTAGATTGAAACCCCCACAACTATCATTAGGATCAGTTAAATAGAAGATAGAACAGGTAGAAGACTTTTGGGTAGATTGGGTAGACTCCTTGGAGTATTCATAATAGAATTTGACTTGTTGGATATTGACATGAATAAGTTTATGTGGATTGGATGGGTGGTAGATATGTAAGGCACTAGATGGATAGGTGGCTTAAATAATGTATGGTCCTTTCCAAAGTTTTTGAAATTTGTTTTTTTGGGGGTAAATGATTAGGATTATAATAAAGGACCTTATCACCCAGTTGCATAATTACTTTCCTTATCTATGTGTCGTGCCTAAGTTTGGAGTAATGTTTATGAACTTCATTGCTCATGAGTGCTACAAGACTACTCTTGTCTAGAAGGTTTAGATTCATGAGGTGTTTGCATTGGCCTAAGCTTAAGTCAAGGTTAAGTTCACTGGTAGTAGCTAGGGTGTGGAACTCTTCTTGGATTGGTAGCATTGGCAACCTGCCATAAACTAACTCATATAGTAAGTACCTTATAGGTAGTTTCCAAGATTTCTTATAGGCCCATAGAGCATCATTCAGTTTAGTGCTCCAATCCTTTCTAAATTTACTAAACATTCTAGTGCGTATCCTAGTAATTTCCCAGTTAGTAACTTCAGCTTGGCCATTTTCTTGGGGATGATCTGATGTTAGCTTATGGCTCACCCCAAGTTGTTGCATGAGCTTTTTGAACATAGAACTAGTTAAGTGAGTCCTGTTATCTAATATGAGCATTCTTGGTACTCCAAATATATTCACCACATGCTGTTGAAAAAATTTGGCAGCTATCTTTGCTATATAGTCTTTAATTGTTGCTACCTTTGCCTAGTTTGCACAGTAATCCATAATGAAAATTATGTATCCTTTTTCATTTAACATTGATGTTATGGGCCCCATACAATCAGTTCCCCATATGTCAAAAGGTTTAAGTGGCTATATCCAGTGTTGTGGCCCTTCATTTTTTGTTGCAATTCCTCCATCTCTTTAGCATCACTCATAAGATTGTGCAATAGTGTGGGCATCTCTAAACAAGGAATACCAACAGTAGTCTGCCATCATCAACTTTAGTGTCATTTTGAATCCTACATAGTGGCCACCACATGGACCTTCATTAGCATCTTGTAAGACTCTCTATTGGTCACATTCTAGCACACACCATCTGACTAGCCCATTGGCATAAATCTTGTATAGATTTCCATTGATTTCCATATATCTTTTTACTCTATGAAGGAATTTTCTCGTTGTTTCTTAGTCCATTCAATAGGAAGCTCTTGTGTTGATAAATAAGTCAAATATTCTATAGTCCATGGCTTCACTATTGCACTTACAACATGTACTATTTTCATAAATAGATCTTCATTGGGGAATCAGTCTAATAAAGGTTCTGATTGATCTTTAGAATCCCATTTTAGCCTTGATAGATGATCAGATACTATGTTTTTTGTTCCCTTTTTGTCAATCATCGTGATGTTAAATTCTTGTAGGATAATGTGCCATCTTATCACTTTGATGCTGACTATTCGTTTGTTCATAAGAAATTGGATGGCACTATGATCACTATGGATATAAATCTAATACATCAACATGTAATGTATGAACTTCTCAAGCACCTACACCACAATCATTAGCTCCTTTCCTATTATGGTGTAGTTTAATTGTCCTCTAGTAATGCTCCAACTAGCATAGTGTGTATAGTAAAGTCTCTTTGGATCATCTAATTGTGTTAGTATTGTACCAAGCGCATAGTTGGAAGCATCAGCCATGATGTGAAAATTTTTGGACTAATCTGGAGCTTGAAGGATTGATGTCTCCATTAGTTTCTATTTTAGTTCTTCAAATGCCTTTTCGCATGACTTTGTTCATTTGAAGGTTGCATCTTGGTTTGTGAGTTCATGAGCAGTTTCACTACCTTTGAAAAATTTTCTAAAATCTCCTATAATATCTTGTGTGGTTCAAGAATGATCTCATGTCTTCTATTTTTTGTGATCTTTGAGTGATGTTATGTATGACTCTAATTTTTTCAAGATCTACCTCAATACCTTTCTGGGAGATTTTATGTTCCAATAATATACTGTCCTGGACCATGAGATGGATCTTCTGCCAGTTAAGCTTAAGGTTGGTTTCTACACATCTTTTTAGTACCTACTCTAATTGGTCTAGTGCTTGATTGAAATTTTACCCATATGTCGAGAAATCATCTATAAATACTTCTACGTCATTTCCTATCTACTTTTGGACGATGCTTAGTACTAGTTTGTGGAAGATAGCTGGTGCATTACAAAGACTAAAGGACATCTACTTGTAGGCAAATGTTTCCCATGGGCTGGTGAATGTTATTTTCTCCTAGTCTTCAAGTGCAATGCAGTTCTGATTGTATATGATCTATCTATCCAGAAAATTGTAATATTCATGTCTTGCAATGGTGTCTAGAACTTGATCAACAAATGGCAGAGAAAAGTGGTCATTGAATGTAGCCATGTTCAACATCTAGAAGTCAATGCATTCTTGCAATTTGTCCCCCTTCTTTGGAAAAATTACAAAGGAACTAACCCATTCACTATCAATAACAGGATAGATGAATCCTACCTTTATCAATTTTTCTAACTCTTACTTGACTACTTCTTTTAGTTTCAAATTGAGCCTTCATTGGGGTTAGCTTCATGGTTTGATTGTAGGTTTTGTATATATCCAGTGTTGATAGATTCTTAGATTAATTCCTATGATCTCATCGTAAGATCACGCAAATGCAGTAGGCCATTTGTTAATCACTTTAAGCATCTTCATCTTCTATTTTTATTTTAAATTATCATTGATTATAATTGACTTTTTATTATTTAAAAATGCATATTCTAATGTTGTTGGTAGGATCTTTAGTTCTAACGATTCTGGTTTTATAGTGTCTAGGATCTCCAGTCATTCCTAGTTTGTCTCTTCTTCTTGATTTATTCATGGGTAGAAGTGCCTTTCTTTTAATTATTCTAACTTATTCATCTATTTAATGTAGGCACTAAAAATTTATTCTTTTGGTTCCATGTATTTATTAGATTCAATCTCTTCATTTGTGATCAGCCACTAGGTGTCTTCCTGTTGTGTGGCTATTGTATATAGACATTTTTGCACACATATTTATTCTACACAGTTTTTACATGCCTTTGTGTCCTTTCATTTGATAGTCCATATTTTTTTCATGTAGTTGCATCCATTAAAGTTATATGCCATGCATGGAACTCTTCATGTTTGTATAATACTAGCTCTGTCTTTCTTGAAAATCTCTAAGGACAAGTCGTGAATTCCAAGCTTAGCATCAATGGTGCTACGCCAAGCTCTTTCCATAATAATTGGAAATTCTCCCTTATTTTTTCCACATGAATAACTAGAAAATCTATAGGATAAGACTAGTCATTGATGGTTGTAATCACATCATCCACTTATCCTAGTGGAATTGTGGTTGACTAGTCTTCAAGCTCTAACTAGATGTTACTCTTCTTTAGTGGCAATAGATTATAGGCTTGATATATGTCTTGTGAGATTAGGTTCACTCTTGATCCAAAATCAAGTATAACTTTTCATGATTTCTATCTTTCTATATGAAGGTAAACTAAGGGGCTTCTTAGATCAATTCACTTTTGTAGAAGGGCTCTTGCCTTTATCCAATGAGTGATCATTTGAGTAAGCATGACAGTTGTGACATTGTCTTCTGATGAAGATGGAAGCTTGTTGTGTTGAAAAGGATTGGATGTGGATGGGATGGAAGTAGATGTGTTCCCTATCCATTGAATCTTTTCAGGACTCATTCAAAAGAATGGCCATTTTCTAGGTTGTGATTCACATTTGATCATATTCTCTTGTGTACTTACCATCCTTATTGCACTTTTTTGATGTGGATATGATGGTAGTTCCCCCTGCATGATAGGAGGTGTCAATGGTGGTAAAGGATTTAGGTGTTAGTTTGAATCAGCTATTGATGGATGCATATACAAGTTTGGATCTATTCTTGGCAACATTGGTCTATGGTATTTAGTTGGGTAGTGTTGTGGAGTTTGAATAATAGTATTACTAGGAGAGATTGGAAATTGTACAAAATATCCATATGGATTTGGCTACCTATATGAATATTATTGGCAAGGTAGTGGCATGGCCCATGATTGGGTTTGTTGCCATTTCTGGTCATACTACTCTTATGCCTATGGCAAAGCTTCATTGGAAAAGTATGTGGGTTGGAAGTTCTGCCTGTAGTTACCTTGAGGGTAAGGTAACCCTTTGGGCATTTGTTTTTTTAACAAATTTGGAATTAATTGTATATGCCCTCATTTCAAATAAATGTGCCATTACTAGATAACATCCCTTAGGATGTTTGTACTGACACACATCCTTCCTTATCGGTGGAGTTATTGTCTGAATACTCAACCATTAAAGCCACTTTGGCCTTTCATCCAAAATATTTTTTATTTTTCTTGTCCTTGCCTTTTTCAAAGGCTTGTTCTATTATCCCCTCCATAATCTTCAATCCTGTTGCAAATTTTTCATCAGCTGAGTTCCATATTTTCTCTACCTTTGCTGCTATGTTAGTTATAGATTTTTGAATTGGTAGAGTCTTCTTTTGAATTACCTAATCTAAGATTTCTTCTGCTTGGGTATCTTAAACTCTTACATCTCTTTTCCTAATAGATGAGTCTCTATTATATTCTTTTTTTGATTCTCTCTTCCTTAGCTCACCTTCTTCCTTCACCACTTGGTCAATCAATCCCTAAATGTGATGGGCAATCATTTTAGATAATCGAATTCTGGCATAAACCCCAAGGATCTCTCTAGTCTTGTTTCATAACCCAATCTATGATGTGCCTTAACTATTCCTATTGTGATAACCCATGGCCTAAACATCTATGTAATAGTGAATAGTAGCTATCCATTACCACATTAAGGGTTTCATGAGTCCCTTGCTTCTATCCTTGGCTTTGTTTTCTTAAATTGAACACTTGTGAGTAGGTTTGGTATTTTTCATTGAAGATCTCTAATATGGTACTCCATATTCTGATTGATTTAGGTTCAAGTGATATGTACCAACTCTCAGCCTCTTTTACAAGTGTTCGTTGGAACAACTTCAACTTTTGCCAGTCACTTTCAATGTTTTGTAGGGCACAAGCATCATGGAATGCTTGGAGGTGGTGTTGTGGATTAGCATTATAGCCACCTTCAAATCTTAGCATGTTGTTCATATCAAGCCATTTTATATGGCTATCTCTCACATGCTTGGTTGGAATGTGTACAGCTTTTTATATGTTAATCATGCTTCAAGTTTTCATTAGGGGTTCATCATCTCAATCAGGTTCATGTTCTCAGTTGTAGTAGGGCCCCCTTTTATGTTCATTCCTTTTGTGATCTCTTCAATCCCTATGTCTTCTTTGTTCATATTCTACATCTTCTGAATTAGAGTGTCTTGAATGATGGTCATGAGTCCTTCTTTCATCCCTATCATAGTCTCTATGCCTTTGTCTCCTTCTGTTAGAGTCCACTGATGATCATGATGATGTGAATGAGGTGGTAGGAGAACAGTGCTAGCTTGTCCTCCTTTCATGACTCTAGTATTCATTTTTGTAGGAGTTGGCCTCCCTCTTTGGTGTCTTTACTAGGGTGGAATGTAGTTAAAATTTGACAGGTTTCTCTAATTGGATGATAAGTGTCTGCAAATGGACTTCATGATTTTCATGGAGCTACTCAACTAAGAATGCATAACCATTAAGCTCTTCTAAAACAATAGGAGACTTGACTTTCTTTCCCTTATTCTAGACATGTTTGACTTCCATGACAACATCTCTTGGCACTTGCCCCTCAGTGGGCTGATAAGGTTGTGTCATGCATTTGATCACATGATACTCGTCAAATGTCTTACTTAGATTCATGTCCCTTAAAGCTGTTTGAAGCATGATGGGTGTTGAGCATTCTAGAGGTAGAACAATGTTACCTTGAAGATCTCTCCACATTAGTTGCCCATCTTGGTGAAAGATGATAGTAAAATCGAGATAATAAGGATCATGATGAGCATATGAGATCTTTACTTGCATTGGTGTACTCCATTCTTCTTTATTACTAATTTTATCATTTTTTATCTTTGTCTCCTTGATAGGTGATGATGTATCCTTGTTTTAAGCCATGTTGTGTTTTAAGAAATTTTGTTAAGTGTGATTACTTATTTAGGTTATAAGTTTTAACTTTAAACTCTAATGTAATAAACTTTGTGAAATCAATTACTCAGCATACATTAACTTGTCCCCAACAATGGTGCTAATGATGAGTGGTGGAGTAATCCAACATCCAACCATACAAGTCACAAATGTTCATGCATGACCAAATCGTAATCTATGGATGAGGAAATGTAAATGTGCTAGTAATTGGTTTAAGTTTGAGACTATTGTCTTCCCATGTGGAGTTAGTGTAGTCTATGTGTATGGTGTAGCTCATAGTAAGGTATATGATATGTTGATGTTGATAGGTCATTTCTCCTAGAAAATATAGTAAAGTGAAAATAGTTTCTAATTCTAAGTAAAATAGTAAATAAATCTATTCTATCCTAAGGCGATGGATATTTGGTCCCAATGTTTCCTACACATCTTGGGCTTATGTAATTATTACTAGGATTACCAAGTATTTTACTACTAGGCAACACAAGCGATAATACTATTAAGTTACCAAACTAATGAGCAATGAGTATACCCTATGCCCAACCATATGAATCACAAGCATCTACGCATGATTTGGTTAAATTCCAAGGACTACTAGCCTTTTAAGTACACTAGTCTCTAGGAGGTGAAGCTAACTGTTGCAATCGTTGTCCTCCTAGTTGTACTTATGAGTACAAGGGTATGGTAAAGTATAACTGAGGCATATGAATTTTTATCATTTTTTTCTTTTTATGATCTAAGTCACTCTAAATAAAGAATAGAGTAATAAATTGTCTAACTACTTAACTGATATAATAGCTAGCTAATACTTAACTATTCCTAACATAAGTATCTGTTCCCACTTATCGTACACATCTTAAGCACATTTAATGCTACTGGGTTATCAAACGTTAAGCGTTAATGGGATTACCAAGTGGTAAGTGTATGCTCGAAGTGGTCGTACTTATGTATTTTAATTAATTGGTATTTAGCCTATCCTAATTAATTAATTACTTAATTACTTACAATATTAAAGAAAATTACTTAAAATATTAAATGCATAAAAGAAATAATTAATCTATTTCAAAGTGCTATAAGGTTTACCAAAAAGCTCATCTATATTGCCACACACATTGCAATGCTTAGGTACAATAATGCTTGAATAAAGATCCATACACTCTTTGACTCATAGTACAGGCACTTAGAAAATATTATAGCTTTTGAATGATAAAACTGTAAGAGCTTTACTACAACTATGAGAATTGATGTCTTAAATGTGGTTGAAGAAAGAAATTTATAGGTGAAAATAGGGGGCCCCATTAATAGGTATACATCAATGAGTCAAACCCCATGTTGACAGGATCCCATTGACGGGGTTGCATCGACAACATCCCATCAACGTAGCCAACTATGATGCTTTATCATACTCCCATAACTGAATGAAAACTCATTCTTGAGTTCTTTACAAAAGTTGGAAAGGTATGGAATTATTGATACAAAAACCTAAGTGCCTGAGTTACAAAATTTTGGTGTTCAGGACAATAAAATTGAACACCAGGACAAAACTAACAAACACAATTCCTTAGATGATGCGAAGATGTTGGAGAAGATCGAACGATCCCAAGTGGTGGAAGCTCTTAAGGCTTCGAAGAACCTTCTCCTACTTTGGATGCACATGGTGATTGAGGTGGTTGTGGTTGTCTTGCAATAGCTACAACTTCTGGTGAAAGATGAAAGGCATCCAATAGTACCTTCATCTTCTCCTCCTTTCCCCTAGGATCGTTCATGGTTGACACAACATCTCGAATATGGGCCGAAGTTAGAACATCCCAGGGATAAGGCATTACTAAGAATAGCTCCTTAACATTGATAAACCAATCAACAAAATTTTTTTGTTTAACATCAAATGCTTTGATTGCATTCTATAGCTCTTGGTAGTCATTCATCCTCTTGGCTAGGTTCTCAGTAGTTGATTGTTGATCGATGAATCTTACCTTGAGAACCTTGAGTTTGGCATTGGCAATCTTAAGCTTTCACTTAGTCTCCTTATGGATTTTGAACTCTACCTCATACAAGAAGTACAAGCTAGCCACTTGTTTCTTTAACTCAAACCATGGCTATCTAGTTATCAGCATCACTAGGTTTGCATAATGGAGATTGGTAAGCTTCATGTACTTCGTCATCTCCTTGATCTATAGCTCTTTCATGTAGATCTCTACTTTGTTATAGTTATTGAGCCCATCCATGATAGGCTGCTAGACATCACCTCATTCCTTGAGCTATTGGAGGATCTCATTAACTTTTGCCTTCACCATCTAGATATATTTTTTATTAATTTCTTTTTGTAGACTGACTTAATCTTTGTAGTAATTTTTGACTCTCTCAAATTTAAGAGCCTCATTCTTCCAAGTGACTATCCCTATCGCAAAATTTTAGCGAAGAGCTTGCACTTCCTCCATGGAGAGATTTCTATTTTTAGATATCAATCTCCTCAATAAATTATTCACTCTGGCTAGCTATCCCTACTATTGATGGATAAATCCTTGTAGTTGTCATTTTTATGCATCAACATTATGCAGGCGATGGTTTTTTGTGGTTAGGTGCTTATTCTACTGGCAAGTCTGATCTAAGTCCTTCTGCATGTTGTAGGTCACTACATTTGCTAAGGACTAATCAAAGACCACCAACTCTTTTGCAAACTCGACCTTTCTAACTTTCTACTAAATTTTTTGGAAAGCTTCATTTCTTGTGGTTACTTGGCCAAGTACCATGAGATTGGAAAGGTAGGCTCTAAGTTCGGCAACCTCCACGACCAAGTGTTGATTTTCAATTTTGGCCATTTCAAGCTACCCCTCCAATATGATACACGTACCCTTTGCCTCAAGCAGCAATGATTGGGTAGTAGTGATATTATCTTGAAGGTCAAAAACATCTGCAATTCATTGCCTAGTTTCCGCTAGTCGCTCTAAGAACTCCTCATGTTGGGCTACACTTAATTTTTCTGCTAACTATTCCTACAAATGTCTACACATCTCTAAGTGTAAAAATATCTAATATAGACACCATAGGTGCATTTAAAGCCTTGAAAAGTCCATCAATAATCACCTTTTCTATTGTCTCCTGCCCATGGTGTTGCATCACCAAGATAGTTGTCCCTTGTTAAATCCCAAAATTGGTAGTTTTTAAATATTAATTACAAATTGTTAATTATTTAATTAGTGTTTAATTAATGTTTATTTTAGTTATTTTAATTTTTTTTAGTTTATTTTATTTTAGTTTATTATAGTGATGAGTATTGGTTTATTATTATTAATTTATTAGTTTTTATGTAGTAAAGACTCGAACTAGACATGCAGTTTTTGTTGCTGGGTAGCCATGTGGTGGCAATTGAAGAATCCAATTCTTTGATCTATATTAGTGTTATGTTTTCTGGTTTCTAGTTTTGCTTTTGTAGCAGTACCAAGAATGCACGTTGAGGATTTATGATGATAATGGAGTTGCAACTTGGATTTTGGCACTACAATGTGGGTGTGTCGCTCCATCAACCACTTTCTTTAATCATGTAACTATAGTTGTTCCCTGCACATTCCTGCAATTGTTACCTATGTGTGGGTGGTGGGAGTTGTGTGTTTCTTTGCCACATGATTGGTGGACGTTACAATGAATGTTACCTGAGTGGGTGATGGTGGTGGATGTTATGCATGGGTAGTAATTTCTATCGCCATTATGCATAGGTGGTGGCTCTTCATGTGCCATACTAGTCCTTATAAATTACCTAGCCAAATGCAATAGAGGGGAAAGAAAATATAAAAAAGGATTTAAATAAATAGAGAGAGGATACTATTGAGAGAACCACACTAGATTAAAATTTTTGTTTGTGCACAAAATTATGAAGGACAAGTGTTGATGCTTTGTGGCAATTAACAGCCAACAATGTTTTAAGATTGTGAAGTTGTTGCACTATGGAGATAATAGAGTAGGGTCACAAATTAGATGATGTTTCCTTTGTAATCTTCCTTATTTCTTATAAATTTATTTAAACTTAGTTTAATTTAATTAATTGTGTTCAAATTTGAACTTAATATTAGAAGTTAAGGTGAATATTATTGATTTTACTAATGGGTGACTATCGTAAGTGTGGTGTTCTTAATTAAATCTAGATCTAATTGTTGGTTTTATGTCTTGATGATCTTTTGACTTTAAACCGTTCCTCCACAGGATACGACTTGCAGTTTTAGTCACAAATGAGATGACAATTTTTATAACAAAAGAAATGAAGATAAAGATTAAAGGTATCTAGCATCAAATGTTGCTTGGCTTGTTGATTTGACATCGTTGTCAGGAGCTTGACAAAGTTAATCATCATCAAGAGTTTTGTATGTTTTAATTTCATTTTGTAATTTCATATTCTAGGTATATTTTATTTTATTTTATTTAAGTAATTTGAGAAATGGTTTTTTCTACTTGTTTTTTGGCATTAAAAATTTCAAAAATAAGGAAACATTCCAAGAATTAGCTCCTCTTATCATACAACTACCTGAAAATGTTAAAAAAATTGCAATTAAAGTCACAATAGTAGGAGTTATTAAATTAGTTTGTAAATTCTTAGTAATGGTAGCCCATTGATGAAGTGTCAAAAGTCAATGCGTTGACTGGGCCGCGTATATGGGGCTACGTATACGCGACCGCGTCGACGCGGGCTCGTTGACGTAGCCACCCTGCGTCGACATGGCCCCGTTTACGCAGCCACCTTTCCCAGATCTATAAATATGAGGGCCTTCCACCTCATTTAGGCATCTTTTTGAGTAGTTGTAGTGAAGCTCTTGCAGTTTGCTCCTGCAAGAGATAGAATATTTTCCAAGTGCCCGCAGCAGGTGTACGAAAAGTGATCAGATCTTTATTCGAGCATTGATGTATCTGAGCCCATTGGTGTGATGGCAATAAAGATGAATTGTTCAAGCATACCTTGCAGCATTTGGACTTAGTTATTTCATGCATTTAATAGTTTAATATGTTTATGCTGTATTAATTACTTGTTTATGTTTTATTAGTTACTTGTTGATTATTTAAGTTTTCATTATTATAATTTCAATCGTTATTGTTCATTCGTAGTTCGTTGAAGGCATAAGTACGACCATCTCGAACGTAATACAAATACTTGGTAAGCCCAACAACACTTAACGTCTAGTAACCCAGTAGTGTTAGGAAATGCTCAGAACGTGCTCAGAAGATGGGACCAGATACTTATGTTAGGAATAGTTAAGATTTAGATTAAGATAATTTTAGATTAATTAATATTCTATCCTTATTTTCCAAAATGATTAGTCACCAAAAAGATAATTAAAAAGATATAAAAATCATTAACCTTAGTCTCACTTCACCAATGTAAATAGAGCTTCACAAGTGAGATTAGGATGAAAACGACCATTCTAACCCAAGGTTTCACTGGTTAGAAGTCTAGTGTATGTTAAGTGCTTACAGTCTGCGGATTTCGACCGAGTCACATGTGAACTCTCATGATTCGTATGGTTGGGCGTAGGGATACCTAGCCGCTCATCATTCGCGCCATTGCCAGGGACTGTTAGTCTTACATGCATCATCTAACCTTAGTGAAATTATCATTTAAGTTGTTGGAATGGACCTAAGGTAGAAATATTTACGCATGCTAGGCGAACTTAAGTCAATTGCAAGGTATATCGATTATATGGACCATCTAACATCCAACATGTCTTCTCACAGGAGAGATACATTTGAACCACCGATGCCGCAAGAATGTCGGGTGGTGTACAAACATTCAAATGAATATGTCCCTGATTTTACATTCATCCTACATCAAGATGAACATCTTCAATGGCGGGACATGGAGGGTAGCATCGTGCTACTGCCCGATCGAGCAGCTCCTACGATGCTATATCACAATCTGGGTAGATTGGGCATCCAGGACCGAGTGGCGAAGTATGTCATGGAGGACCATGACTATCGAGACTATCATCCTATGGAGGCTCAACGGACAAGAGATCAGCAACAGGAAGAGAGATATGAATAGTAGAAGGGGAAGCAATTCACCAACCCCTTATTCCCGCAAGGGCTGCAAGACGATGGAGATCCCATATTTCATGATACTCATTCAACCGAACTTCCCCTAGGACCGTAGTTCCTCCAGTCAATCATTCAGAACAAACCTCCAAGTGACCACGATCCTTAAGGGGATGGAGGATCACGTAGCAAAGCTGGGGGAGACGACCACGGCTGCCACTAGGGTAGATGGGGAGATCGTCGCCAAAGCGGTGGCGATGCCTCTACTTCTTCTCCATCCTCCCCCTCTCTTGCACCTTCCTCTAGCTCAGGCTCTGAGCGTAATAGGGGAAGGCTGGAGAGAAAGGATGGTGGTAAACAGGTTCGAAAGGGGCAACATGAGGGAACACGTGACCAATCGTGTGGCCCTCGCCAGCATGAAAGAAGGGGTAGCAGAAATCATCACGGACGTCATAGTCCCCAACAGGACTATGATTCAAACGAGCCGTTGTTAGCTACTCGGAGCATGCTCCAAATTGCAGAGGCAGTTCACATTCCAAGTAGGCACATGAAGGATAGTTGGATCAAGCGTGTTAACATGAATAACATCCCCATATTTGAAGGGGGATATAATTATGATCCGTAGACCCACCTGCAGGTGTTCCATGACGCCTACACCCTGCAAAATATTGATAACGATTGCCAACAGTTGAAGTTGTTCCCTCGCACACTCATCAAAGAAGCTGAAATTTGGTACCGATCCTTGGAGCTGGAATCAATCAGAAGATGGAGTACGATGCTTGAAATATTTAATGACAAATATCAAATGTACTCTAGAGTGGTGAATTTGAGACGGCAGATCCAAGGTTGGAAACAAGGGAATCATGAACCCTTGGATGCTGCCATGAGCAGGTATGACTCACTGTTGCATTAGTGCCCTAGTCATGGTTATTCTCAGTAGGCACAACTTCATCACATTATTGATGGGCTCCATTTTGAAACGCGAAAGACCCTTGGTGTCTATGCCAAGGGACGACTATTAGAGCTAAGGGTCCATCGGTTGCAGCGCCTCATTGATCAAGTGGCCAAAGAGGAAGGAGAACTCAGAAAAAAGAAAAGTGTAGAAGAATTCAACTAGGACCCTTACCTTAGGAAGAGGGAGGTTCTATTTTGTGATGAGGAAGATGAGTCACCGCTGGAAGCATCAGTGAATCGGAAGACTTTACCGTTACAAAAGTTCGCATCTGAAATATCGGCAAAGGTGGATAAAATGTGGAACTCTTTGGACGAGAGATTCCAAAGTGTATTGAAAATTGCAGAAGAGTCCAAAGAAAAGGGTAGTGACCATGAGCGATGTAGGAAGAAGGGAGCTGAATGTACCCAACATAAAGGTAAGGGAAATGTTGCGGTAGCAGAGCAGGTTGTAGACTCTAACACCGAGGAGGATGATGGATGTGGCGTATGCCAATATGAGCATCCTAAGGGATGTTGTCCTGTGGTGTTCCACCTTCAATAGTTTGGGATCTATGCCTTGAAACCTTGTTTGGCGCAGCAGTAGACACCCCGAAGGTTCCCTTATCCACAAGGCAACCCCAGGCGATTCCACCAATAGCAGCAAGGATACTACCCAATTGGAATGCCCCTGCAATCATATGAATACTTCCAATAGTGGCAGAAACCACAAGCATGGGGGATGCCACCTCCAAGGCAGCAGTACCCTTACAAGCAAGCAGATCCTTATGGGTACTATGTTCAGCAATCGATCTCTCCAAGAGACTCTTCCAGTCATGCGGCCTTTCCTAGTTACTACCAGCCCCTGAATATTTTAGACATCCATCTCCATCACCCAGGGAGACAAATTCACATCTCTTCTACCCTCCGTCACCTTCTTCTGCCACTTCTCTACACCACCCCTCTCAGTTGCCACCTACTCCATCCATGTAAGGAGAAATACCACCACAGGCACAACAACGAAACATTACGAGGGCTGTTAACTTACAATTGGCACCTCGGCCGAGTGGTCCGAAACCCAAACAATGCAAATGTCCCTTTTTCCAGCCCAATAATCTGAACACACCCTCACCTACACCTGTGGCAAGTGCCTCCGAACCTACCAACGCCTCTACCACCATACCGCTCGAGCAGCCCTTCGCTCCATCGCACTCCAACGTCCAGAAGGTCATGCTCACACATGTCGTGACTAATTGGATCAAACCTGGTTCTCTTCCCCAAAAATTGACAGATCCGGGAAGCCCCCTAATCTATCTTCAAGTGGCTAGGAATGAGCTGTGCAAAGCTCTTCTGGACTCAGGGTCAGGGGTTAATTTAATCTCTCATGACATGTACAAGAACTGGAACCTACCCTTGCTAAAGAAGAGTAACATCTTGCTCGAGTTAGCAAATCAATTCATCACTATTCCTTTGGGTTTGGTGGAGGACATTGTGACCACCGTTTGTGGGTGGTCCTAGCCTGTTGACTTCCTAGTCATCCGTGTAGAAAACTATAAGGGGAACTTCCTAATCATCATGGGAAGAGCCTGGCTAAGCATGGTGGATGCACGACTAGGACTCCGAGATCTATCCCTGGAAATCTCAAAGGAAAATCCTTTTGGGAAGATCAAGAAGAAAAGAGTTCCATGCATCGCATATAGTGACTCGGGGTGCAACTTTGTGTAGTAGTTATGGTCCACTAAGCAGACATCCATTCAAGCATGCAGTCGGTGTACCGAGGAATCACCAATTCAACAATGCCTGTACGCAGCATCCACTAACCATGAGGACTCCCAGTGGCTGACAGCTGATCCTGCTGGCAGCATATTATGCATGGAACCGTCTGAGGGGCTAGTGCAAGCCTATATTAATAGCACGGATGTGATGGAGGAGATTCATCAACAGATCTCCATCGTTGATGACCTAGATAACTGGGGAAAGCTAGAGATCCCTGAGAGCTTCAAGCAAGAGCCCCTTGAGCTAAAATCCCTACCGGATCACTTAGAGTAGCCATTCTGGCAAAATGGCAAGCGGTAATTTTCAATGTTGCCCTTGCTCCTGAATAGAAAAAGAAGTTGCTAGTGATGGTAAACAAATGGGTTGCTGCATTCGCGTGGTCCTATCCTGAGCTAACTAGAGTTGATCCCAGGATCTACCAGCATCGAATCTACCTTGACCCTTCCATGAAGCCACGGTGACAGCCATAAAGATAGTTGAATCCCAAATTGAAGCAGGTTGTAAAAGATGAAATTGAACAGTTGCTGAAGGCGGGATTCATCTATTCTGTCACCGATAGTGAATGGGTTAGCCCACTCGTTATCGTACCCAAGAAAGGTGGCAAGTGGACGATGTGTATTGATATTCGGTTGCTCAACATGGTGACTTTCAAGGACCACTTCTTGCTTCCATTTGAGGACCAAGTATTGTACATAATCACAGGACACCAATATTATAGCTTTTTGGATGGTTATAGTGGTTATAACCAAATCCAAATAGCACCAGAGGACCAGGCCAAAACTACTTTCACGAGTCCATGGGGGACTTTTGCATATAAGAAGATGCCCTTTGGTCTGTGCAATGCACCTGCGACGTTCCAACACCTCTTCCTAAGCATCTTCCAGCAACAAATCAGCAATGGTGTAGAAGTCTTCATGGATGACTTCTCCACCTATGGTTCCATGTTCGAGCAAGCTTTGGACCATCTAGAGTAGGTTCTAAAGAGGTGTGTAGACACCAATTTGCGGCTCAATTGGCAAAAGAGCCATTTGATGGTCCAGAAGGGCATTGTGCTGGGGCATCGCATCTCATCAACAAGGATCAACGTAGACCCTGAAAAGATCAGGGTCATCCAAGGAATAACCGGCCAACCAAGTACCATCAAAGATGTGCAGTCATTCCTTGGACATACTAGTTACTACCGGCATTTCATAGAGCACTTCTCCAAGATAGCCCGGTCATTGGTAGAGCTCACAAAGAAGGACGCTCCGTTCGTCTGGACCAAGGAATGTGAATCTGCATTCTAAGAGCTAAAATAGAAACTCATAGAAGCTCCAGTTCTACAGGAACCTGATTGGTCTAGACCTTTTCACATTATGACAGATGTCTCCAACTACACCTTGGGAGCTGTGCTTACATAGTGTGACGATCAGAAACATCCATATTATATCCATTGTGCAAGCCGTAGCATTGTGGGTGCACAGCTGAACTATACCACCACCGAGAAGGAATTGATGGCGGTGGTGTTCGCATTAGACAAATTCCAGCACTATGTGCTTGGATACGAGGTGTTTGTGCACACAGACCATAGTGCTATTTGGTTCCTAATGAAGAAACCAACAGTGAGCCCTCGTATAATCCGGTGGCTGGTGATTCTTCAGGAGTTTGATCTTACCATGGTAGACAGGAAGGCGACTAAGAATGTGGTCACTGATCACTTATCTCAATTACGATGGGATGACCCAAAAGAGGAGGAGCCCTTATTCGATCAGTTTCCAAATGAACTCCTTTTCACAAGCACTGTTGATCCTCAAGTACCCAAGAAATCTCCTTGGTTCAACCGCATCCTCACCTACCTTACAACCCAAGAGCTTACAAAGGAATGGAACCATCAGCAGAAACAACAGTTTCTCCATAAGGCCAAGCATTTCATGGAAATCAATGACCACCTCTATAAGGTGTGCGCAAACGGCTTGGTTCAATGGTGTGTCCCTGATAATGATACATTATGCGTCCTTCAAGATGCTCATGAGGGCCCTTGTGGGGCCACTATGTTGAAGGTCAAATGGCCATTAAAATCCTACTTGCAGGGTATTACTGGCCTACACTTTTCAGGGATGCACAATGGTTCACCCGCTCTTGTGAATGATGCCAAAGATATGGTGGGATGTCGACTCAGTTGGAGGGACCTCAACAGTGGATCCAGCCATTGGAGCCCTTCGACATCTGGGGTATCGACTTCATGGGGCCCATCACCCCCTTGTCAAATGGAAAGGCATACATCATCATGGCGGTGGACTACTATACAAAGTGGGCAGAAGTTGCAACCATCATCGACTATTCTTCAAACACCGCTGCCCAATTTTTCCAGCAACAAATTGTAACCAGGTTTGGAGTGCCACGTGCACTCATTTCTAACAATGGGACTCACTTCACAGGGGTCACTTTTCAAAAACTCATGCAATGCTTAGGGGTAACACATAAATTCACAACACCTTATCACCCCAAAGCCAACAGGCAGGCCAAAGTCACAAATACGAAGATCACCAAGATCCTTACACAAAAAATTAGCAAATAAAGGAGGGATTGGAGTACCAAGCTCAATGATGCCCCATGGGCTATCGCTCCACTTGGAAACTTCCTATAAGGTACTCTCCCTACGAGTTAGTGTACAAAAATTTGCCAACACTTCCCATCCAAGCAGAACTCTAAACACTATCCATAGCCAGTGACCTTAGTCTTGACCTACCACTAGCACAACGAGAACGATTAATCAATTTAAGTGTGCTAGATGAGAACCAATTAGTGGCCCTGTTTTCAAATGAAACCCACAATGCCTATAACAAGAAACAACATGATCTTAGGATTCGGAGGGTCACATTTAGATGTGGAGACAAGGTATTGTATTGGAACCCCTCACATGTATCCCAATCGACAATGTTTCAGACACTATGGGAGGGACCTTATATTGTCCTCGAAACCTTCCCATCTGGGGCCTTTCTCATCCACAAACCTAGGGATCCCACCAGAACACAGTTGGTCAACCGCCAATAGCCAAAACCTTTTCGTGAGCTTCACACAACCAGTGCCATAGCTTTATCATTGGCCAGTCATCCACGCTCCATCTTTTGCATCTCCTCCTTTCCACCCAATCGTGGGGGAGACCCTTATCCTTGCTGATCCATTTCACTGCACCCCTCACCATTTTATCATTTTTTGTTTTACACTTTTTTGTCTTCCACTTTTTTTTTTCCATTTTTTGTTTTTCAATTTTTGTTTTCCATTTTTTTTCCACTTTTTGTCTTACAATTTTTTGTTTCCATTTTTCATGTTCTTTGTTTACATTTTGTCATCATATTGTTTGGCGCGGTCAATTTTCGTTACGCTGGGTACTGTAATAGTCTTTCTCGTTATCTGGCTCCTGCCATTGCATGGTTGTCCTTGGATTTTACATTGTGTTCACTTCATAAACTTAGCAGTGAGTCCACGTTATTCGCCTGTTCACCATTCCATGGTTTTCTTTTTTTTGCGAGCATGTAACCCCTTCACTTAAAAACATTTTAATTACTATGTGACTTGTGTAGTTCCCAGACTGAGGGATGATCCAATGGTTTGAATTGGGTGTGACTTCAAGGGGAGTGCTTTATTTGTTGTTCTATTCTATTCCCTAGGTTGCTAGTGTGTCCTCACAGATTTCCTCCCACTCCAAGTGTCTCTTCACGGAAGCTTCTAGGTAGTTTGACCTTGCATGGTGTGGTCCTCACTGAAAAAAAAAACAAAAAAAGAGACAAAAGATGCAAAAAAAAAATAAACAAATAAAATGAGGATTCAAAGCACATCCCTTGGTCGAATGCATGCAAACCTGCATGGGTCTTCGCATGGTGTGGTTCCCCCACACAAAAGAAAAGAAAAATGAATCGTGGAGAAATTCAAAGCACACCCCTTAGACCGCCTCTCACAGGCCATACGTTGTAGTTATGGGACTTCCTTGGTCCCTTCTAACTTTGTCCTATTTCACTTCCTTCTTCTCACGTTTCCTGAAGTGGTGGTTCTCTGTGGGATCATTCTTGTTCCCTTGGGGGATGGTTGAGCCTTCATCTATCGCTACAAGGTCACTGTTTGCAGATGGTTTTGGGTCCGCCCTCAGGAAGGTTCTACCGAGTCAATTAACCACGATCGTACATGGGGTTTCATGTGGCCAACACTCAGACTTTCCATTCTCTCCTCTTCCTCTATTCCCACTTCTCTCTGTACTCACCTCATTGTCCTTTTTATGTTTTGTGTGTTCATTGTGTTTTCTGTAGGTCTCTCATGCCTTGGCGGGTTCTCTTGGTTTGGAGTCTTCACTGGTGACACCACTTATTGGCACCTGGGCCCACGGACCCTAGTGTTGAGGGTATGTAGGGGCTACAAAGGCTATTGCTTACTATGGGGGAGACCCACCTGCATATTTCTAGTTTTTCTTGTTAAGCCTCCCATCCTTTGGATTTCTTGGTTGATTAGTTTCAGTGTCCCATCATTCGATTTCATCCTTGTAGAGTTCTTTTTCCATCCCGTTCTCCAATTTTGTCTCTTTTTCGCACTTCATTACCTTCCTCCTATCATCAACCATGATCAGGCCTTTTCTATGCTTCAAACGCCTCAATTTGGGTTTTCAAATTTTTCATTTCGGGTGGAAGATGAGCTCTCCCCTTTCCTTGCCTAATCTGAAAGTTATGCAAATGGGCAAGGATAGCATGATACTCTAATGATATCATCCAACATGCCCCAATTGCCTTGTGGCGAGAAATGATGAAAGACAAAACTCCTGCTGCCACACAGACAGAGGAAGAGTAGCAACCACCTCCACCACCTATGCAAACAACGCAGCCAAGCTCGCAAAACATAGCAGAATACATTCGCGAGCTTCGAGAAACGCTCTTGAGCCAGCAAGAGCAATCTGGTAGGACTGGTGGAGGAGAAGATACTTCGATTTATCACCCTACCATGAGCCACCTGGAGTAAGTGGCTTAATCAATCAGCTTGCTTGCAAGGGCAGGGTCGATATTCTCCGTCGCCCGGGCACCAATTCCACCCAAAATAGATCCAAGCATCCGAGATGTATCAACCGCAACACAACAGTTGTTCCCTGAAATCTTAGGGAATGTTGCTACTTTTTTGGTATGCTTGGAAGATGGTGAAGAGGTGATGGTCTTGGTGATGCAGCACCAGGGACAGGAAGTTGTGGCTGAAGTAGTTGTTGATACAATTGCTACTCAATGCACCAGCAACACCTATACCAAACATTCATGGGCTAAAAGATGTACAGGTGTCTACCGGAACTTCGCGTAGCAAGATTGATGTAGCCCAACATGAAGAATTGTTGGACCAACTGGTGGGAACCGGGAAACCGCTTCCAGATGTCTTCGACCTTCTGGACAACATCACTACAACCCAATCGAAGCTGCTATCGGCAAGGGGCAAGAGCATCATCTTGGAAGGGCAAATAGAAGCTACTCAAGTTGCTTGTCAATGCTTAGCAATGGAGGTAGCCCAATTAAGAGTCTAGCTTGCCGATCTAGCCATCCTCGACCATGAAATCACCAGAGATGAAGCTTTTCAACAACTTCAGCTTAAACTTTAGGTTGTAGAGGATGTAAGGGAGACGGCGATCCTTGACAAGTCCATAGCAAACACCCAAGCGTATCACTTAGAAAAGAACTTGGCGGAGGTTCTCCACGAGAACGTGCAACTGACCGTAGAAGTTCATTACCTATGCAATGTTGGTGCAGTGAACGAACACATGAAGGATTTCATCCACCAACAGTAGGAAGAGCTAGCCAGGGTGAACACAAACATAAGAAGGTTGGTAGTTGAAAATAAGAATCTTTCAATGGAGGAGGTTCGGGCTTTGTGACAGAAGTCTGCAATTGAAATTGCCGCTTGGAAAAATGAGGTCCTAAAGTTTGAAAACGTCAAAAATCATTATAGGGACCAAGTGGGATTACAGAAGGAGGTGACCAAGAAGCACATTCAAGTCACTAAAGCCAAGATGAACCAAGCACTCCAGCAGCTCTGAGAGGGAGGTGATATATGGTCATCCATCTTTGATGGGTTGAACACCTACAACAAAGCAGAAATCCACCTAAAGGAGCTGCAGATCGAAGAAATAACAGAATACATGGAATTGGCCAACCTTTGATATGCAAACTTGGCTATGCTCATAGCCGGGAGATCGCGGTCAAAGTTAGAAAAACAAGTGGCTGCCTCATATTCCTTATACGAGGGTGAGTTCCAAGCGCACAAGGTAACAAAACAGAAGCTGGCAATAGCAAACGTGGAACTCAAGGTTCTCCGCACAAGCTTTGAAGGCCAACATACCGTCGCGAAGGACCTGGCCTGAAGAATGAATGACTACCAGCAGCTGTAGTCATCAATCCAAGCATTCGATATTGAACGCAAGCAGTTCGTAGCCTGGTTTGTTAATTTAAAAGAAATCATCCTAGCATTACCTTGCCCTTGGGAAGTTCCAGTTCCAGCACACATTGGAGAAGCCGCCTGGACTGTGAACGATCCTAGAAGCAAAGAAGAGAAAATGAGGGCTCTCTTGGAGGCTTTCTGGCTACCTCTAGAAGTTGTAGTTGCCACAGGACTTTCGACATTCGTGCCACCACCAACGCATGGGCCAGAGGTTGGAGAGGGTCTGTCAAAACCACCACCCCCAGGGACGATGTGATCTTCTCCAGAAATTTTGTGCATCATCCTACACAGCAAAGGCTCCAGGACCAACGGAGTGTTCAATTTTGTCTCTGAACACTGCCATTTTTGTAATTTGTTCTCCTCTATAACTCAAACACTTGGTCAAATTTATGTTGTGTCATGTGTGTGTCTTGTATGTGTTTAAGTTGTGTGTTGTAAATAAGAATCCATACCTTCCAAATTGTAAAGTAACTTGAGGACAAGTTTTTACTCAGTCATGGGGGTATGATGAAGTGTCAAAAGTCAATGCGTCAACTAGGCCGCGTATACGGGGCCACGTATACATAGCCGCATCGACGCGGGCCCGTCAACATAGCCACCTTGTGTCGACGTGGCCCCATTTATGCAGCCACCTTTCCCAAATTTATAAATATGAGGGCCTTCCACCTCATTTAGGCATCTTTTTGAGTAGTTGTAGTGAAGCTCTTGCAGTTTGCTCCCGCAAGAGATAGAATATTTTCCAAGTGCCCGTAGCAGGTGTATGAAAAGTGATCAGATCTGTAATCAAGCGTTGATGTATCTGAGCCCATTGGCTTGATGGCAATAAAGACGAACTGTTCAAGCATACCTTGTAGCATTTGGACTTAGTTATTTCATGCATTTAATAGTTTAATATGTTTATGCTTTATTAATTACTTGTTTATGTTTTATTAGTTACTTGTTGATTATTTAAGTTTTCATTATTATAATTTCAATCGTTATTGTTCATTTGTAGTTTGTTGAAGGCATACATACGACTGTCTCGAACGTAATCCAAACACTTGGTAAGCCCAATGACGCTTAACGTCTGGTAACCCAGTAGTGTTAGGAAATGCTCAAAACGTGCTTGGAAGATGGGATCAGATACTTATGTTAGGAATAGTTAAGATTTAGATTAAGATAATTTTAGATTAATTAATATTCTATCCTTATTTTCCAAAATGATTAGTCACCAAAAAGATAATTAAAAAGATATAAAAATCATTAGCCTTAGTCTCACTTAACCAACATAAAAAGAGCTTCACAAGTGAGATTAGGATGACAACGACCGTTCTAACCCAAGGTTTCACTAGTTAGAAGTCTAATGTATGTTAAGTGCTTACAGTTTGTAGATTTCGACCGAGTCACACGTGAACGCTCATGATTTGTATGGTTGGGCGTAGGGATACCTAGCCGCTCATCACCCATGAATGTGTCAATGAAGAATATTCTTGTTAAATGAAACCAACATGAATTCAACCTTTTAGGAGCACTCTTAGCCTTTATAAATGTACAAAAGTCACTTAAAAACAAGACCAAAAGGAACCAATACAATTAAGATCTGATTTTTCTTTCCCTTGGATAACATAAAATCCTAAAGGAAAAACACAACATAATTTTTCCATATATATTAATCCTCTATTTGATATTCCAACTACAACCATGAGTTCACCTATGGGGGCAAGGTCTCAAAATCTAAGTACTACCTCAATATCAACTTATGTGACCATAATTGAAGGTATTACCCAGCCAATGAGTACTTTGAATTTACAAACTCCACCACCAGTATCTATTTCTATACCAAATTCTATGATAACCCCAATAGTAACCTCTACAGTAACCTCTACTTACACAATGGAATCATCTTCACATCATAAACCCCCTCCATTTTCCTTAGGTTTAATTCCTCTCTCCTTTGGTAGTTTGAGTTCCAATGTTCCAATTGGTCAGCCCAACCTAGGACAAACCCTTGGAAAGTTATTGAATCAAAGAACATCCATTATACCTTAGGGATCATTGGTTTTTCCACAATGAAAAGATGTAGAGGTTAAAAATATTCATTTATTACCTATATTTAAAGGAATAAATGATGATGATCCAATTACCCACACAAGAGAATTTGAAACAACATTAGCCATGTTGGCACCTCAAAGTGGGAACAAAACTAAGATGATTGCCCTTAAATCAACCTTAAAGGACAAGCCAATTTTTGGCTATAAACCCGTAGAACACAAATTAGTTCATGGGATGAATTTAAGAATGCTTTTATACAAAGATTTCTTTGTAATGATAGGCTATATTCATTAAGGAAGCAATTAATGAGCTTTATGCAACATAAACATGAAGACTATAAGAGTACCTTTGATAGATTTAAAGGATTGTATTTAAAAAATCCAGACCATGGATTTCCAGCCCATCAATTAATTCAAATCTTTGTAGAAGACTTATTACCTTATTGTAGGAAAAATTTTAACTTTGCATGTGGAGGAAATATTTTAAATGTGACCCCAAAAGATGGTTGGAGAATCATAGGTTTGTTAGTAGATAAAATTAAACGTTGGCCAAAACCCAATATTATGCAAGACATGACTCAACAAATAGAACATTTAAATAAAAAAGTGGATGAGTTGACACAATTAATTAAAAAACAAGCTCATGGAATTCAAGGAGAACTATGAAACATTTGTGATAGTCCCCAACATGACCAAACAACTTGCCCAACCTTGTTCTATTGTCAAGCAGAAATGTAAGAGTCAGTAAAGGCTTTTCAATAATTTAAGAGCCAATAAACAATGAACTTTCCTCAACAACCATTTTACCAACAATAATATCCTCAACAATATCCTCAAAATAACTTTAGGGTCATTTAAGAATCCAACTAATGAACACTTATATAAACTCATCCAAAGTCTTACTTCCTTCATAGAAGAAAGTAGACAATTCATGAGTGAGACTAGAAGGAGATTTCAAGACTTAACGAAAAATGAATTACCATCCCAACTTGAACCAAATCCTACATCTCAAAGAAAGGGTAAAGAGTAATTACATTCCATTACTACAAGGAGTGGAAAAATAATTGAACCTAAACTCCAAAAGAAGGTGAGATTTTAGGAGGTAGAGACATAATAAGACATACAACCATAAATAGTAAATGGGGAAGATCAACCAACTAAGAAGAAAGAACAACCATTACTCTCTAGGCAACAAGTTTTACCTCTTTTTCCTAAATGATTACAAGAGGATTTTACAACTAAAGCCCATCTTGAAAAACATGTTTAGTGAATTGTCTTTGCATATCCTTTTAGAACAAGTAGTAAAAGACACACCTCTTTATGCCAAATACGTAGGGAATTATGCACTAGGAGAAGAAAGGAAAAAAATACTAAGCATGTTTATTTGGTTGACAATCTTTCTCAACTTATACAAAATAATGAGATTCCAAAATACCAAGATTCTAGAGTCCCTAACATCCCAATCAAAATAAATGCCTAAGTAATTAAAAATTTCCTATTGGATTTAGGAGTTAGCATTAATATCATGCCTCTTAAAATGGCTAGGTCACTTGATATACAAGATATTAAAGGAGTAAACATGACAATATCATTGGCTGATGGTTCAAATGTAAAATCCATAGGAATAGTAGAGGACTTGATAATTGAGGTAGAAAAAGACAAATACCCAATTGAATTTGTTGTTTTAGAAGTAAAAGATCATGATTATTTTCCTATTATATTAGGTAGACCTTGGTTAGCAATAGCTACTATGGTAATTAATTGTACATCTAGATAACTTCAACTTTACTTTGCCAATCTTACTTTTACAATAAATATATATGATAAGGTAAAAGAATATTATTTAAATGTATACTTGAAGAAAGCAAGAATACTCTACACTTTACCCACTTCAGCAATGACACAAGATAGGAAAACCTTAGTGTTGAATAATTTTGAGAAAGGACCTTTAGATCCCTCAACTAAAGAACAATAAGATCTCCTTGACTAGATTTTGAATTTGGATTTAGGGAATATTGGAAAAATAGTTTAACCAAGAAATAAAGATTCCTTGGATCTTAGAGAACTACCTAGTATAGTTAAGTATGTTTTCCTAGATCATAATAAACCATTAATAATAAATTTCCAACTTACCAATGAGCAAGAAAGAAAA
Source organism: Gnetum montanum (assembly GCA_015680685.1). Lineage (NCBI taxonomy): Eukaryota > Viridiplantae > Streptophyta > Gnetopsida > Gnetales > Gnetaceae > Gnetum > Gnetum montanum. The sequence goes on from MNCI01004329.1 coordinate 635,343, forward strand.
TCATTAGAAGTTCTACATAGAAAATCTAAGGCATTTGCAAGGAGTTATGAGGACCTTCACCAAGGAATCTCACCCAACATCTGCTATCATCATGTCTATCTAGAGGATAATGTAAAACCAGTAAGAATTCCCCCAAGACGAATTAATCAAGCCTTAAAACAAATCATTAAGGATGAGATTTCAAAACTTTGGAAAGAAGGAATAATTTATCTAATAGCTGATAGTGAATGGGTAAGCCCCATTACTGTAGTACCAAAAAAAGGTGGAAAATGGAGAGTTTGTGTAGATTATAGAAGGTTAAATCAAAATACAAAGAAAAACCATTTTCCATTACCATACATAGATCAAATTCTAGAAAAATTAGAAGGACATGAATATTATTACTTTTTGGATGAATTTAGTGGTTACAATTAAGTAGCCATTTCCCTTGAAGACCAACATAAAATAATATTTACATGTTTTTATGGAACTTTTGCTTATAAACGTATGCCTTTTGGCCTTTGTAATGCACCAACTACTTTCTAAAGAGCCATGATCCTAATATTTTTTGATATGTTAGAAGATTATATTGAAGTTTTTATGGATGATTTTTCAATCTATGGGAATAGTTATGAAGAAACTTTACAACATCTTGAACATTTCTTAGATATATGTTCTGATAAAAATTTAAAATTAAGTTCAGAAAAGAGTCACTTGATGGTTATGAGTGTTATAGTGTTAGGACATGTTATTTCTAAAGATGGGATAAGGATGGATGATGAGAAAATAAGAGTCATATCTACACTTTTAGCTCCAACTAATTTAAAGACTCTTTGATCTTTTTTAGGACATGTTGGGTATTATAGAAGGTTTACCAAAAACTTTTCAAAAATTACTAAACCATTATACATGCTCTTAGAAAAATATGCTTCATTTGTTTAGACTAATGATTGGCAAGAAGCATTCTTGGAATTGTAAAAAAAAAGTAATCACAGCCCCTATATTAAATGCACCTAATTGGGATTATCTATTTGACCTAATGTGTGACACTAGTGACATAGCAGTAGGGGCAATTTTAGGACAATACATTGATCATAAACCATGAGTGATTTATTATGTGTCCAAAAGTTTAAACCAAACCCAAGTAAACTATACAACTATAGAAAAAGAATTATTAGCTATTCTATATGATCTAGATAA
>MNCI01004329.1:637542-653195 GCA_015680685.1 Gnetum montanum
AAAAAATTGTAAAGAAACAAATGAATACATAACATGATAAGAATATCTTTAAAAAACACTTTTCCATAGGTGATAAATTTCTTCTCTACAGTATGATATTACATAAATTTCCAAGGAAGTTAACAATTAGGTGGGAAGGCCCTTATTTAGTTATTCAACCCCATGATAACGAAAGCATTCTCATATCACTTATTAATGATTCCTCAATTGCATTCTTAGTTAATGGACAAAGACTTAAGTTATGTCATCAACATCACATTGATCTAAGTTCCCTAGCTTATCCCATAACTAATGAATTACATAACAATAATCCATTAGAAGTCCTAGTTCTTAAAAGTAACCTTCAACAAGACTCTTATGTCATAGAATAAACTATAAAGTAGTATTTATAGTTTACAACTTTTACCTTGAAAAATGTAGAGGGCAATAGGAAGTTCTATTGTTAGTTGGAACTACAAAGAATTTGATAGCATCATGTCTAGAATGTAGGAAGAAGGGCAACTCCTCCTACCTAGAGATAAGTAGGTTTAAATCCAAAATCCAATTAAAGGTAAGCCTGTGATTAATAAGTTTCTTACACATAATAAAAGTTCTTGTTTTTCAACAATATTTTTTAAGTACAAGTTTCATAAGTTAAGGTGGCTAAATAACTTAGTTTAGGATAATGCTTATTAGTGTTTGATTTCTATTAAATACTTGACTAGATGAGTCATTAAGATGGAAAGGGTGTGTTATACTGGACCTAGTTTCTCTAGTAGCAAAAGACATCTATTGATATCAAGCCATGTGAGCAACCTTTACAAAATGAAATTAGCTCCCACAAGAACCTCATGGTTGAAGGCAGTTAGATATTGAATTTCTTGTGAAAAAAAGAGAGAAAAAGGGAGAAAAGAAAAGCAAAAAATAAAAATAAAAAAAATGATCCCACAAGAACCTTTAATCATGAGTTGAGCTCCACTCCCACAAGAACCTTACAGTTGGGGCAATGCTCTAAGCTCATAATTTTAAGCATTGTATAAGAACCCTCATCTGTAAGCAGAGTGTTTAAGGAACAAGCAATAATTACCAATCAAATCAAGGTGCCACTACCTTAGAACTGGGTTATAACACTGGTAGCGAATGAGTGACTCTTCCATAGTTAGTATCTTAAAAGGCACCTTCACTTTTAATCATTCCTCTTACTTTGTTATTTAGTTATTTTATTTTTTTTTCTTTGTACTTCTTAGATTATTATTCTTTCTGCTTTTGTTTTTACCTAGTTTTTACTATTTTTTATTTTTCTTTTTTATTTTTGTTGTGTTATCTTCCTATTTTCTCTTGCACAGTCATTTCTTTAACTAGTGGTACTTTTGTGCATGGATTTTCTTTGTGTTTCCCATCATGTCTTCTATAGGAATCAATGGTCGAGATCCCTACTATGGTATCCAATTATGGATACTAACACTTGTTCACCCATTACCTTTGGTTTCCTCTTAGTCTGGATATATAAAACCTAGGGTAACTTTTTCTTTTAGTATATCCTTTGACCATATCTCTTTTTAATAATTTATATTTGCTAATTAACCTAGGTATGTTACATACCTTAGATTAATTAGGGGGAGGGGATAACTAATTAGTAAAGGATATGATAGTAGGGTATAACCAATTTGGAAGCTAAGCCAAGATCAAGTTAGGGAATGAGTTAGATGTAAGTAATGCATCTCGGATCCTTGAATCATAGGAAAGGTTTAAGCCTTGAGCTTATAACACATTCTTGCATTTAACGAAGTAGACCTTATGAGGCAAGGTTAAGTCCAATTAATCCTAGGTAGGACCTTCCTAACTGACTTATATATGAACTCATATCCAAGAATAAAAGTTTATCATCAAACTAGAAATAGGTATAATTAGTAAATAAATATTTGAACATTTAGGCAATAGAAAAATTTATTTTTGTTTTAATCTTTTTCTTGTTAAATGTCTACATGTTTCCAATATGTTAAATTTTGAATGCCTAAAAAATATCTTAGAATAATTCTATTTTCCTATACATCTATTAATGTTTTGTTTTGTTTTATTTTCGCCTTTATAGCCAGGCACTAGCCAAAGGCTAGTTGGGGACATGTTAAACCCAAAATTGGTAGTTTTTAAATCTTAATTACATATTTTTAATTATTTAATTGGTGTTTAATTAATGTTTACTTTAATTTGTTTTACTTTATTATAGTGATGAGTATTAGTTTATTATTAGTTTATTAATTTTTATGTACTAAAGACTCAAACTAATGATGTAGGTTTTGTTGTTGGGTAGCCATGTGGTGGCAATTGAAGAATCCAATTTCTTAATCTATACTAGTGTTATGTTTTCTGGTTTTTGGTTTTATTTTTGCAACAATAAAAGGAATGCACGTTGAGGATTTATGGTGGTAATGAAGCTGGAACTTGGATGTTGGCGTTGCAATGTGGGTGTGCCACTTCATCAACCACGTTCTTTGACCATGTAACTTGAGCTGTTTCCTACACATTCTTACAACTATTACTTATGCATAAGTGGTGGGAGTTGCACATTTTTTTACCATGTGATCAATGGATGTTATAGTGAACGTTACCTATGTGAATGGTGGTGGTGGATGTTACAGTGGATGTTACACATGGGTAGTAATTGCCATGGCCATTACGCATGGGTGGTGGCTCCTCGTGTGTCACATCGATCCTTATAAATTCTTTGGCTAGATGCAATAGAGGGGATAGAGAATAGAAAAAAGGATATGAAGAAACGGAAAAAGGATACCATTGATAGAACCACACTAGATTATAATTTTTGTTTGTGCACAAAATTATGAAGAAAGAGTGTTAATGCTTTATGGAAATTAATGACCAACAATGTTTTAAGATTATGAAGTTATTGCACTGCAGAAACAACAGAGTAGGATCATAAATTAGGAAACATCTCCTTTGTAATCTTCCTTATGTTTCATAAATTTATTTAAATTCAATTTGAATTAATTGATTTTATTCATCTTTGAACTTAATGTTAGTAGTTGAGATGAATATTATTGATTTTACTTATGGGTGATAGTCGTAAGTGTGGTGTTCTCAATTGAATTTAGATCTAATCGTTGGTTTTATGTCTTGATGATCTTTTGACTTTAAACCGTTCCTCCATAGGATATGACTTGTAGTTCAATCATAGACAATGTGAAAATTTTACAATGAAAGAAACGAAGATAAAGGATAAAGGTATCCAGCACCAAATTTTGCCTAGCTCATTTCCCCCTCACCCTCCTCCATATGCACCGAAACAGTAGTGGTATTTTCAAAGATTTCTGGCAAATGCTACTATTGTGGGAGAGATACCATTACCTCTCGAGTGTCAAGATTTAATCTCGTAGGCAGTTGTGTTCTTTGGATTGAGAAAATTAGCCCACTTCCTTCCATCTGGCTAATAGTTCAAGCCACTTCGTTGAGGTGACTCATTGTTCGGTGATACATAGATGGATCACTACCACTTGTTCTTGCTCGCTACTCCTATTCTTGCAAGAGCTACTTTTGGATCTCACACATAGGCTCAAGGGCAACATGGGCCTCTAATGTTGTTTTGTGAGTGGGTGGTGAAGTTGGTGGTTACTGCACCTCTTCTTGGATGATTTTGGTAGGCACTTTATTCTTTATCATCTCCACCTAAGAAGTGGATGGAGTACATCAAACAACATCATTTGTATAGCATGTTATGCCTTTCCTCTTACATAATTTCTGAATGAGTCATGAGAAGGGGAGTGCCTTCCTTCCACATTTATGTTCCTTAAACTGCTTCTCTCTCTCAAGATAGATAATTTGTGGAAGGTTGATCAAGAATCTACCACTTAGAGCAGCACACACATGAGTGGAGAAGGCTATGATCTTGCCTGGCCTCATCATTGGATTGAGGTGAAAGGTAGAATCTTCAAATATGCACATTTCACCGTGGTGAGTGTGCCAAACTCCTTATGATCAACTTCATAACATCGTTGCATCCATTCCTTCTTGACATTAGGTTCTTCCTACATGGGGATTTCAGCAAATTTTTCCCTAGTTTTTGGTAACCCAAGGACTTCTGCAATGGATTTCAATAAGTAGGACACTGAAATGTCCTTGATTTTGATTGTTGAATTGGCCTGCTAATTATTCCAGAAAAAGTATGTCTCTCCCATGTACCACTTCCCGTTGGAAGTGATTGTAGGCCACATGGGAGAGTTCAATGCTTGGAGCATGGATCTTTAGAGCTCCTTGTTCATGATCTACCTGATGTAGGCTTCCATCAAAATGATCTCAAGGTTTGGTCTAGGTTCAAGCACCTCATCTCAATGGGACTATTCTATTGCAGCCACTTCTTTAGGAATCTATTGGATAGATTTCTCTTCAAGCTCCTCCCGAAGAGGTCTCGTGGCATGGATCTCTACTTGCTCATGGGGTTGTCCTTCCTACATGTGCTTTCCCTTAGGTGCCATCTATGGTTAAAACATAGCCATGGATTAGCATTCAATGTGTAACTTATAACATTTTGGTACCTTATCTTGTTGGGAAATTACACTTAGGCTAAGTTTAGACCATGGTAGATTGATTATTTTATTACTATTTTAATAATTTTTAAATTAGAATGTTACCAAAGCTTGTTGAAAGGGTTTAACTCTCATAAATTGATGTTTTAATGTTGATTTCTTTGTTAAACCTTTATGAGAGTTAGAAATTTTTTTGAAATTTTTTTTGCCAAAAACATAAGGTTTGTGGTCCTCACAATGAAGAGCTTACCTTTGATAGCTATAGGGTCAAAGAATAGAGTGAATCAAATTAACGGTTAGGAAGTTAAGGTGCTTGGAAGGTTTTGGGCTTTGAAAAATTGAAAAACTTCCTTCTTGTTTATGAGCAAATGTGAAAAATTGTTAAGTGTGGCCACCTATATATAGGTAGGTGAATCCTTGTGTTAATGAGATCCTATATAAGGGGTCTTGTTTACACATGGGCTCCATCGACAGGTACCCATCTACAGAGCCTATGAATAGAATTTTCACTTTTTATATCTTGAAAAATACAAAGAGTTTTCTTATGAAATTGATATTCATAAAGAGTTAGAAAAGTTGTGAACAAGATGAAATCTTGAAGAGGGCTTGATAACTCATAAAAATTAGATAAATGATTAAGAGAATGAAATTTACTAAAGAAAATACCTTAAGGATCGCATAGTTGGATGCACTGATGAGGTGCACAAAAGATGTGATTGCAGAAATGCCTAAGGATAAGGGACTTAACTAATCCAACCAAAATATGTGCGGGTGGGTCCTCCCCATAGTAGGCACATGCCCTTTTTATCCTTTCATAACCTCAATTAAGAAGTCTGTGGGCCCCATAGTTGATTATTGGTTATGAAAAGTTAAGGAGTGAATCTGAAAGAATCTACATAAGAATTTCAACATATCAACTAAGACATTGAACAAGAATAAGAAAACTAGTAGTGAGGTGAGTTATGAAAAGCATTGATAAATGAGAGAGAAAGTGGAATGGAGTTCATAATCATGTTACATGAAGTCCCTTGTGGATTTTATGGTTAAATGACCATATAAAATCCATCCTTATTTTAGATCAAAACCAACCACTTTTAGTGGCTTTGCATTGGCACTCTAAGACTAGTCCATCTCTCAAGACGCAATAATGTTCCCATAGATCAATCACTATTCCTTAATTGAGAAGAAAAGAGGAGCAGGAAATGAGACAGGGCCTTAGTTAGAGGAGAGCTTTAGGCATGAGTAACATGCATTTCTAGTTCTATAACCAATGCTTGTAGCCCATTATTTTGTTTAAGGGGTTTACTTTGAGTTCCCATCATGTTTTTTTTTTTTTTGGATTTTATGTTTTTATGGATTTTTCGATGGAAACCACACCATGCAAAGACTTATTAACTTCTTGTTATTGGCCAACACGGAACGATAAGAAATCCATGAAAACACTCATGCACTCAAGTAAGTAGAAGGGTACAAAGAGCTTTGAATCCCCTTGAAGTCACACCCTTATCAAACCTTTGAATCTTTTCCAAGTTTGGAAACTACCAAGGTCACAAGTTTGTGAAAGTTTCATTAATGAAGAAGAAACCTCATATTTTTAAAACAAGGAAGACCATAGAGTTGCTATATGGTTGGATGACATGGACTCACTACTTGTTCCATGAAAAAGAAGCTTTGTCTTAGTTATCAGTCATCAAAATTCAAAAATAGAAATCAAGCATTAGCAATCAAAAACATTAAGTACAAATCACCATTACCAAACAACTATAGCATCACTATGTTCTATTGGCAACAAAGCATTTTATTAGCAAATAATAAGAAAAATTCATACCAAAATAAAATAAAATATAAAAGAAATTGTAAAATATTCAAGAGAGTCAAAATGTGCTAATGATGTTGTAAAACAAAAATTGTAAAATAAAAAATTGTAAGAACAACAAAGTGTAAAAAAAATTTGTCAAAACAACAAATTGTAAGAAAACATAAGTGTAAAAACAACAAAATGTAAAGAAAAAGGTAGAAAAATTGAGGAGCCACTTTTATTGATTAGCATAGATGGCCATCTCTCCCATGACTAAGTTGAAAGTATGAGGTCTGAAAAATTTAACTAGGATGTTCATCCGATGAGGCATTGCTCTCACTAGCTTACTTAAGCTCATGGAAAGGTCTGACTTGTTGTGTGTTGACCAATTACTTTTTATTTGGGCTCTCAAGTTTGTATATTAACATGGCCTTAGAAGGAAAGATTTCATAAATGATATAAGGCCCTTCTCACAATGTTTGGAACTTAATCTTTTGAGGTACATTTGTGGGGTTCCAGTAAAGGACCTTATCTCCAAACTGGAATTTGACTTTCCTAAACCTAAGTTCATGGCATTGTTTATTAAATGCTTTGTGCATTTCATTCAAAGATAAGACCACTAATCTATTCTCATCTAGCACATTAAGGTTGATCAATCTCTCTTTTTATGCTAGGTTCAAGTTAAGGTCAAGGTCACAAGCTATTAAAAGTGTATGGAGCTCAGATTGAATGGGAAGAGTTGGAAAATTCCCATACACCATCTTATAGGGAGAGTAGCTTATAGAAAGTTTTCATGTGGAGCGGTAGGCCCAAATGGCATTATTGAGTTTTGTGCTCTAGTCTCTCCTATATTCACTAGTTATTTTTATCAAGATCTTAGTAATTTCCTTATTTGTAACCTCTACTTGACTATTGCCTTGGGGTTGGTAGGGTGTTGTTAGTTTATGTTCAACCCCCAAGCATTGCATAAGCTTGCAAAAAGTAGCACATGTAAAATGAGTACCATTGTTAGAAATCAGTGCATGTGGCACTCCAAACCTATTTACAATATTCTATTGTACAAACCTAGTAGTAGTAGAAGATGCACAATCGATGATGGCTACTGCTTCTGCCCATTTTATACAATAGTCAATAGTGACTACTATGTATGCCTTTCCATTTGACATGGGCATGATGGGACCCTTGAAGTCTATGCCACATATATCGAAGGATTCCAATGGTTGGATCCACTATTGAGGCCCCTCCATTCGAGCAGTCATCCCATCATCTCATTGATAGCATCCACAAGAGCAGATGAATTAGTGGACATACTTGAAGATTGTTGGCCAATAATACCCTACCATCAAGATCTTAATGGTTGTGTGTGTGTCCCTACATAGTGGCTTCCACAAGAACCCTCATGTGCATCTTAGAGAATGTGTAGTTGATTAGCATTAGGGACACATCAACTAAGCATGCCATCAATGCACACCTTGTAAAGGTTTCCATTAATCTCAATGAAATGTTTGGCTTGATGAAAAAACTATTGTTTCTTCCAATGATCCAAGTCTTGTGGCATTTCCTGAGTGAGAAAATAAGTGAGGATGCCATCGTACCATTTTGGTTCAATGGGTACTTATTCATTTATTACACTGACAAAGAGAAGTTCATTAGGAAATTGATTAAAGAGTGGGCTCTCCTGCTCTTTGTTGTCCCATCATAATCGAGACAAGTGGTCAATGACCACGTTCTTAGTTTCCTTTCAATCCACCATTGTAAGATCGAATTCTTATAAGATCACTAGCCACCATATGACATAGGGGCTCACCATTGGCTTGTTTAGCATAAAGCAAATGGCACTATGGTTGATGTGCACAAATACTTTATATCCAAGCACATATTTCCTAAACTTCTCCAAGGAATACACCATTGTCATAAGCTCTATCTCTGTTGTGGTGTAGTTAAGTTGTGCATCCACAATGCTTTAGCTTGCACAATGGATGTAATAAAGACATTTCTGATCATCCAATTATGTAAGCACAGCTCCCAAGGCATAGTTCGATGCATCCATCATGATGTGAAATGGATAGGACCAATCAAGTGCTTGGAGAAATGGAGTTTCTACAAGCTTCTCCTTGAGTTGCTAAAATTCCTTTTCACATTCCTTAGTCCATATGAATGGAGCATCTTTCTTTGTGAGCTTGACCAATGATTAGTGATCTTAGAAAAATTCTCTATGAATCTTCAGTAGTAGCCAATGTGTCCAAGGAATGATCGAACATCTTTAATGATTTTCGATTGGTGGGTTATTCCTTGGATGATCCTAATCTCTTCAGGGTTCATCTTAATCCTTGCTTGTGAGATTCTATGCTCTAACACAATGCCCTCCTAGACCATGAGATGGCTCTTTTGCCAATTGAGCTGAATATTTGTCTCCACACATCTTTTGAGCACTTGCTCAAGGTGGTCCAGGGCCTACTCAAATGTAGCACAATAGGTAGAGAAGTCATCCATGAAGACTTCCATCCCACTACCAATTTGCTATTGAAAAATGCTAAGGACAAGATGTTGGAAAGTTGCAATTACATTGCATAGACCAAATGGAATCTTTCGATATGCAAAAGTCTCCCAAGGACTTGTGAATGTAGTTTTGGCCTGATCCTCCAACGTTATTTGAATCTAGTTATCACCACTATGACCATCCAGAAAGTTGTGATAACAATGCCCAAAGACAGTGTTAAACACCTAGTCCACAAATCGCAATGGAAAATGATCCTTGAATGTCACCATGTTCAATAGCCTAAAGTCAATACACACCCTCCACTTGCCACCTTTCTTTGACATAATTACAAGTGGGTTAATCCACTTGCTATGGGTAGATAAACCACACCTGGAGGAGTTGTTCAATTTCCTCCTTCACAATCTGCTTCAATTTGGAGTTTAGTCACCACTACAATTGCCTCTTTGGTTTGATGGAAGGATTAGTATAGATGCAATGGTGGCATATCCTAGGATCAATCCTAATGAGTTAAGGATATGACCAAACAAAGGTTATCGTCTATTTGTTAACCACATTTAGTAGCATCTTTTTCTACTTAAGAGCAAGATTAGCATTAATTATTATTGAGTTTCCATTTGTTAGGAATCATACTTCATCCTGGTAAGTAGAGTTTTTAACTCTAAGAGCTCTTGTTTGAGATTTTTAAGGATTTCCAACTCTCCTCACTAAGTTCCATCAAGTTCATCATCAGAGAGTTGGTGATGAAATTGCTCTAGTTCATCTATGCCTTCAACATAGGCACATGTTAAGCTCTTAGTTGGTTCCACACAAAGTGTGCTGCTTTTAGGATCAATTGTTAGCCACTAGGTCCCCTCCCATTTTGTGGTTGCTACGTATAGGCACTTTTGGACTTGAGATTCATCTACACACTATCTGCATTCTTTGATTGATGTGCTTTTAATAGAACATAATTTCTATACATAGTTGAACCCTATATCACTGTACACAATGCATAAAACTCTCTTCTTCTTGATCTTTCCAAAAGTATTTTCCTTGGAAATTTCTAGGGAAAGATCTTTGATGCTCATTTGCGCATCAACAGTGCTCAACCAAGCCCTTCCCATAATGATTTGGTAATTCCCCTTGCATTTGTCAACCCTCATCACCAAGAAATCAATAGGATAAGACCATCCATAGATAGTGGTTAAAATGTCCTGCACTAATCCCAAGGAAATAGTGATGGACTAATCTACCAATTCTAAATGAATGTTGCTCTTCTTAAGAGGAGGTAGTTTCCAAGCTTTGTACATTTCTTGAGAAATCATGTTGACACTAGAACCTGAATCAAGAAGAGCCTTACATGGCTCATTTGCAACAATCTCCAAGTAGATGAGGGGACTTCCAAGATTAGCTCTTTTCCTTGGAAGCCTTGATTCAATTGGATATAGCATGGGGTAACATGATTGTGCATATCTTGGGAGGCGTTTGGTTTGAAGGTTTCTCAAAAGGAATAGATGTAGAGGATGAAGGAGACATAGGACAATGAACCACATGAGTTGGTGAAGGCTTTGTAGGGCTATTGGTTTGGAAGAATGGTCTTTTATAAGATCTGGTTTCCAAACCATTTGGTTGCAGAGCTAGTTGTAACTTAACAGCCCTAGTAGCATTACATTGTTGTGGTTGTGTGAAAATTTCACCTTGCATGTTTGGAACAGGCAGTAATTGGATTGACGAAGGAGGGTCATGTGTTGAAGGATGAGGAGGATGATAAGGGTATGGGGATTCCCCTCTAGGAGATGGAGAATGATGTTGGAATGAGGTGTACTGGAAGAGTCATGCATAGACATGGGTTGTTGAACATGGTACCCATATGGATCTGGTTGTTTATAAGGGTACTGCTATCTTGGAGGTGGCATCTTCCATGACTATGGATGATACCACTAATGACACTACTCATATGGTTGTGATGGAGCTCCACTTGAATAATAAGCTTATTATTGGTGGAACTGCCTGGGATTTCCTTGAGGATAAGGCAATCTTTTGGGTGCTTGCCTTCTTGCCAGCCTAGGATTCAATGTGTACACCCAAACTCTTACAAATGTGACATAATAGGGAAACATCCCTTAGGATGTTCATATTGGAAGATGTTACACCCACCATCATCATTTGATTCTAACTCCACAACCTCTTCTATTGTAGTAGCTTTTCCCTTACCCCTTTGGTAGACACGTTCAGCTTCCTTTCTTCTCCTATGATCATGATCACTACCTTGCTCTTTAAACTCCTCTGCAATTTTTAGAGAAATTTGGAATTTTTCATCCAAAGATTTCCATATTTTTTCCACTTTAGTTGAAATTTTGAAAATAGATTTCTGAATTGGAAAATTTTTTTGCTACACCACTTCATCAAGTGGTGCCTCCCCCTCACTATCATAGAATTAGACCTTCCTTTTTCTAATGAAAAAGTCTTGGTTATATTGTTCAGCACTTTCCTATTTCCTCAATTCTCCTTCTTCTTTTGTAGCATGCTCAATCAATCTTTGGATCTAATGAGCTCTAAGTTTTGACAATCTTCCTTGAGCATAGACCCCGAGAGTTCTTCATGTTTATGATCAGAGCCCATCTATGATATGGAAAAGCTATTCCCACTAAGAATAGCCATGGGTAGGACATTTATGCAAAAGAGAATAATACTAGTCCACAACTATGTTCAAGGGTTCATGTGTTCCTTGTTGCTAGCCTTGGATTTACTTTCTTAGATTGGACACTCTAGAGTACATCTAATTTTTGTCATTAAACAACTCAAGCATTGTACTCCATCTACAAATTGATTTCGACTCCAAAGATTGGTACCAACTTTTTGCTTCTTTTATGAGTGTTGTGGGAAACAGCTTAAGTTTTTACCAATTGTTTTTTATGTTTTGTAAGGCATAGGTATCATGAAAGGCTTGAAGATGGGTCTGTTTATTTGAGTTATACCCCTCCCCTTCTCAAATCTAGAAATATTATTCATATCCAACCTTTTGATTCTACTATCTTTCACATGTCTAGTTAGAATTTTGACTACCTTTATGATGTTTGTCATGCTTCAAGTTGCAAGTAAAGGTTTACCATCATCATGAGTTTGATGACGTCTATGATGTCCTCTATTACCCCTTCATTCATGGCAAGGCCTACGATCATTATTGCTTTACCGTTCACCTGCATCATGGTTTTGAACTTTGTAGTTTCTATTAGATTCAAAGGAGGAGGAAGAAGATGTGAATGAAGAGGATGAAGAGGGAGGAGGACTGCCACCTCGTCTCTGCTTGTCATGACCACATTCATTAGATTTATCATCATCATGATGCTTGCCCAAGCCCTTACCTTGACTCCCACTTTTGCCCAAACCAGGATTGTTGATAGTGAACTGTAAGTTCAAGTTCAAGCCCCCTTCATCAGAGTCAAGGGGTGGAGAATCTTCATGTTGAGAACCCTTAGAGGAAGGATCCTCATTACCTTTTTGGTTCAATAGGAATAAGAGGTTAGTAAACTGTTTGTCCTTTGTAGCTTCATGGTGCTTCTCCTAGTACTGATCTCTTTTGCGTTGTGTTTCAATGGGATGGTAGTCCCAATCATCATGGTCTTGCACAACGTATTCTTTATGAAGATCCTAAATGCCCAACCTCTTAAGAGTTTGGAGTAACATCCCAAGAATAGATCGGTCATGCAGCAACACAATGTTGTCCTCCATGTCTCTCCACCACAGCTATTCATCTTGGTGCAAGATGAAAGTGAAATCAGGTACAAACTCATCTAGATGAGTATACATCACTTTGAATTCTTGGGGCATTGGTAGTTTCAATTTATCATGCCTGTGAGAAGAAGATATTTTCACTTAGAAGAAAAATAACAGTGTGCTTTAAGTATAATAATAATTATTATTCGAATAATTGCAACTTTAGGGTTCATTCCAATGATCTTAAATAATTTCCACTAAGTCCTAGAGAGCGCACGTAGCAAACTACAAGTCCCTAACAATAGCACCAATGATGAGCAGTGGGTATACCCTATGCCCAACCATACGAATCACAATCATCTATGCACGATTCAATCAAATTCCAAGGACTTTTAGCCTTATAAGTACACTAGTCTCTAGGAGGTAAAACTAACCGTTGCAATCATTGTCTTCCCGGTTACACTTGTGAGTACAATGGTATGGTTAAGTATAACTGAGGCATATGATTTTTATCATTTTTATCTTTTTATGATTTGAGTCACTATGAATAAAGAATAGAGTAATAAATTGTTTGACTACTTAACTGATCTAATAACTAGCTAACACTTAACTTATCCTAACATAAGTGATGAGTGGCAAGGTACCCCTAGACTCAACCATACGAATATGAGCATTTCACGCGCGATCTGGTCAAACTCCAAGGACTAAGTGCTTACGCCCCTTAATGGGACACTCAGGGTTAATCAATCATTGTCTTCCCAAACTTACTTGTATTGTCACGGTTGTATGGTTAAGTAAGCTTGAGGTACATGATTTTTATAACTTTTATCTTTTTGATGTCTTATGCTAATAAGGGAAAGGGAAAGAGAACTAAGTGACTAACTTACATTAACTATTCATTAACTAGGCTCTAATTGTCCTAACACCAGTATCCATTGCCACTTGCCATACACATCCTAAACCAGTGCAACACTACTGGGATTACCAAGTGCTAATCGTTACTGGGTTACCAAATGCTACACGCATGCTCGAAGTGGTCATATTGAGTGTACTTAACTACGAGGATCAAAGTTTGAGAGAGAAATTAATTAACTAGGAAAACATTAAACATTCAACAATAATTAATTACTAATTAGCTTAGTTTGTATGCTGCAAGGTTTATCATAAAGTTCGTCTTTATTTCCATACACAAATGTGTGCTCAGGTACAAATTTGCTCAAATAAAGATCCGTTCACTCTATGAATCCTACTACGGGCACACAGAAATTATTCTAACTCTAGAATGATAAAACTGCAAGAGTTTGGCTAATGGTCTAAGTCTAACCATCGGGAACAAAGGGTATCATCTCTTATTTATAGAAGATGAGGTAGGACACGATATACCCCCATGAATGAATGAAAACTCGTCCTCGAGTTCCTTACAGAATATTGGGAAGGTATGGGATTATTAACTTGAATGACACTAATGGTGAATGGGGTGACATGTGAACGGATCAACATTACAATACATGGCAACATTAGTGTTCATGACCACAAGAGTGAACACTATGCACATTTGACATCCAGCCTTATTTGGAAGCTAAGAGAGAAGAGAGAGAGAGAAAAGGAGAAGACGTGTTGCTGCCGATGCCAAGATTATGCCTTCCATTGTTCATCCATGAGCACGCCATCAATCTTGTTCCTTGCATGAATTTTCCAGCACCAGTTCATCCTAAGTGTTTCCTCCAGGTCCAGTCCATTGGTGTATGATTGCCATCTACACACACAACATAGTCACATATGAGCAAGGATAAGTAAATCACAATATAATTGATACCTTGCTTCGGTGTAAGGTCCATTGGCTGAGTTGTGATATGGCCAATATGGATTCTAGAGATATAACACTGGTGACTACCCAAGGTGTAGGGGTTAGGAAGAATTGAAAAAATTGGACCAGGGCCCCCATGACTAAGAGCGATCCTCCGATAGCAATAGAATGGAAAAAGATAAGGAATAAGAAAGATGGAGAAAAAGAAACAACGGCAACGCCGATAAAATGAATGTTAGAGATGGTAATGAATAAAACAAATATTGATTGCAAAAATTTTTAAGGGAAAGAAGTTAACTGATGCACCAAATAGGAATGCTAGTGGGTCCTCCCCAAAGCAGGCTCATGCCTTTGATGCCCTGACAAACCCACATTCAAAGAGTCCATAGGCTTTGGAAATGTCATTTGGAAGCAAGAGTTAAAGTCTTAACCACAAGAATTTAACCAAAGAGAAAATAATATATCAACCAAAATATAGACTACTGATACAACCAGCAATTAGGTGGAGAATGGAAAAAGAATGATGGGAAGAAGAGAATGAAATGGAGTCCCAAGAACAAGGTGGTGTATAGTCCCTTGTGTATTTATGGTTAATGTGACTGAGTAGATCTCATCCCAAATCTAGCCTCAAACAATCCACATCCAGTGACTTCACATTAATACACTTAGCCAATCCATCCACTTTCAGTAACAAGAATGCTTTCACCAAAGAGTCACCACCATTCCGAGGAAACGAGAAAGGGACAAGTAGGAAGCGAGAAAGGGCCTTAGTTAGAGGGAACATGTTTGTTTGGTTCCATAACCAATGCTTGTAGCATAGATGATTATTTTTTCTAAGGGGTGTGCTTTGAATTCTCACAGTTTTTTTTTACGTGAGAACCACACCATGCAAAGACTTATTATTCTTATTTAGCTCAGCTTCCCGATAATGGAGCAATGTCAAAATGGTAAGGAAAACTCAAGAAGAAAACATCCAAGCACCCAAGAGAATGGCTAGCATGAATGCATCAAATCCCCTTGAAGTCACACCCTTTTCAGTCCTTGAGTCCTTCCTCAATTTGAGAAGTGCCCAATCACCAGTTTGTTAATAGTTTTATTATTATGAAAGGGACCGTACAATTCCAAGCCAAGAGATACCATAGAAATTTATGAATGCATGGATGACATGGACTCATTTCCTATTATATCAAAAGAACCATACCTTAGTATCAACATTATAACTCAAAGGTAAAAACCAAACATTAGCAATCAATAGAATACAGTTCATACCATCATCAAGAGCACTTGTTAGGTGAAGAACCTAACAAAACAAACAAAGACAAAAATAAAAGCAAG
>MNCI01004329.1:653507-677736 GCA_015680685.1 Gnetum montanum
TCCCTTCTTAGAGGTATTATGTGCATTGACTGTTCTAAATTCATGAAAAGGTTTGGTCTATTGCACATTGACTAACAATCTCTTATTAAGGCTCTTGTCTGACTTCTTAGGAATTTCCAGCTTCCCCCAGTTGATGTTTTCTAGGTTAAGGTTTGGAAGTTGGCAACCAACTTGCTCTAGTGCATCTATGTAAGCATTAGTTATTCCCTCAGTTAATTCCATGCACGTTAATAAGTTTCTCTTTTGATTAGCTATCAGCCACTGGGTGTCTCTTTTTCGTGTGGCTACTACATACAGGAACTTTTGTGGGTTAAGCTCTTGTGCACACCGGTTGCATGCAGGCAATGCTAAACTTTGCTTAACCTATGATCTCTACACGCAATTGCACCTTGTATTGTTGTATGCAATGCATGAAACCTTCTTCTTCTTAATCTTTCCAAAAGTGTTCTCCTTAGATATTTCCAGGGAAAGATCACGAATTCCTAGACGTGCATCTATAGTACTCAGCCATGCCCTTCCCATTATTATTTGGAGGTCCCCTTTACTGTTTTTCACTTGTATCACTAGAAAATTAGTTGGGTATGACCACCCACACACAATGGTAACGATGTCCTCCACTAGTCCCAAGGGGATAGTGATGGATTGGTCAGCCAACTTTAGACAAATATTACTCTTCCTTAATGGAGGCGGGTTCCAGGCTTTATACATCTCTTGTGATATTAAGTTGACTCCAGAACCTAAGTCCAAAAGAGCTTTGCATGGCTCATTCCTAGCGATTTGAAGATAGATTAGAGGGCTTCCAGGATTAGAGAATTTCCTGGGAAGGTGGCCAACCTTAATCTAGTCAGTAACAACATGTGTTAACATAACCGTATGCGTTGAGCTCGATGTTTGGTTTGAAGGGAGCTCTAAAGACTTATTTGATGGGGAGGCGTTCAAAGGTTCAACCGCTTGTGATTGTGAGGGCTTGGCTAGACTGTTGGTTCTGAAGAAAGGTCTTCTCTTCATGTGATTGTCAAAACCAACAACGGGTTGAAGATTTACAGCCCTTGTGGCATTACATTGTTGTGGTTGAGTAGGGAGTTCCCCTTGCATTACTCGAGCGGGTGGTAATGGAGCCATTGGTGTGAGAGTTGCAGATGGATTCGAAGGATGGTATGTTTATGGGTTATCTCCCCTAAGAGAAGGAGTTCTATAATACTCACAAGCTTGGTAGTGATGTTGTGGTGTAACGTGACCAATAGAGTCACATGGAGAGATTGGATGCTACATGTAGTAGCCATATGAGTCTGGTTTCCGGTAGGGGTATTTTTGCCTTGGTGGTGGTATCCCCCATGACTATGGGTATTACCACTGTTGATGTTGCTCAACGGGTTGTGGTGGAGTTCCACTTGGATAATATGTTGAAGGTTGGTGGAACTGCCTTGGGTTACCTTGGGGATAAGGTAACCGTTAGGGTGCTTGCCATTTGTTAAGTTATGGGTTAAGTGCATACATCCCAGACTCTTGTAGATGTGAGATCACTGGGCAACATCCCTTAGGATGGTCATATTGGCATATCTCACATCCACCATCATTATCCGTGTCTGAATCCACAACCTCTTCTATGATGACCATTTTTCCCTTACCCTTGTTACGTGCATTGTCCACATCTCTCTTTTTCTTTTTATCACAGTCACTAGCTCGCTCCCTAGACTCCTCTACAATTTTGAGAACAATTTCAAACCTACTATCCAGGGAGTCCCACATCTAGTCTACCTTTGCCGATACTTCTATTGTTAACTTTTGGAGTGGCAAAGTTTTCATATTCGCCATCTCTTCGAGTGGTGACTCTTCTTCCTCCTCACAAAATCTCACTCCCCTTTTTTGGAGGGAAGGATCTTGGTTGTATTCTTCCGCACTTTCTTTCTTTCGTAGCTCACCTTCTTCCTTGGCTACTTGCTCTAACAATCTATGAATTTGATGAGACCTAAGCTCTGATAATCTTCCTTGGGCATACGTCCCAAGGGTTCTCCTTGTTTCATGCCTAAGTCCATCCATGAGATGGCATAGTTGATCCCATTGCGAATGACCATGGCCAGGGCAACAATGTAACAGTGCGTAATAGCAGCCCATGGCAGCATCCAAGGGTTCATGATTTCCTTGCTTCCATCCTTGGATTTTCTTTCACAGGTTAGACACTTAGGAGTATGTTTGGTACTTATCATTGAACAGTTCTAACATTGTACTCCACCTCCGAATGGATTCTAGTTCTAAGGACCGATACCAACTTTCCGCTTCTTTCACTAGTGTCCTTGGGAACAACTTCAATTTTTGCCATTCGTTCTCTATGTTTTGCAAGGCACATGCATCATGGAATGCTTGCAAATGATTTTTAGGATTAGCGTTGTATCCCCCTTCAAATCGTGGAATGTTGTTCATGTCTAACCTCTTAATCCTACTATCCTTTTGATGCCTTGTTGGAACTCTTACAACCTCTGTTATATCTAGCATGCTTCTAGTTGTGCGTAGGGGTTCTTCATGATCATCTCATTCATAGCGTCTATGGTGTCTATGGGGTTTCCTACTCTCCCTTCTTTTATGCCTTGATTCCTTAGAGCATCCTTGTCCTCGTTCTCAACTATCTCATTGATGTTTTTCACTCTGTTTTCCTTTATCCTCATGATTGGTTTCCTTATGACTGCCTCCAGACATTGAAGGAGAGGGTGAAGGTGATGATGAAGGTGAAGAAGAAGGAGAACCATCGCCATGACGATGTTTTCTACCTTTTCTTCAGTGGTCTTGGCCCCGATCATGATCACGATCAGAACGTCTGCCCTTATCATGTGTTCGTGTTCCCTCATTGAACACTTCGTGTTTGTGGGTAATAGAACCAGGGTTGTGAATAGTGGAGTGGAGGTTCTGATACACCACCTTCTGACCATCATTAGGAGGGGGAACATCATGTTGTGGAGAACCTATTGAAATAGGTTCACCACCCTTAATTTTGCTCAAGATGTGCAGAGTGTTATGGGACCACTTACCCTTCAAGGATGTATGGTATCTCTCCTATCGCAAGTCCCTTTGACATTGCGCTTCTATGGGATGATAGTCCCTTATGTCATGATCACATGCAACGTATTCTACATATAAAGCAGCATGCCTATTCGTGTGAGAGCACGAAGGAGCATGTTGGGGACTGATCAGTCTGGAGGCAACACTATGTTACCCTCCAAGGCTCTCCAATGCAGTTGTTCATCTTGGTGGAGAATAAAGATGAAATTGGGTACATACTCATCATGATGAGTATATACCACACGAAATTGTTGAGGAACTGGCAGATCTTGGTTACATGTAGTATGCCACCGACTGTCTCTTTTGTTAGTCCTAGGCGGTGAAGTGCTCTTATGTGAAGAAGAAGACATCTTGTCTTATTCAGTGTACAATGTACCTTTATCTTATCTTTCTTTGATTAACCCTAAGGGTTCGTTCTAGCATTCCAATGATATGAATGATTTCCTATGTTCTACATAGTTCACAAACAACTAAGTCCCCAGCAACGGCGCCAATGATGAGTGGCGTGGTGCCCCTACACTCAACCATACGAATACGAGCATTTCACACGCTATCTAGTTGAACTCCAAGGACTAAGTGCTTACGCACCTTAATGGGACACTCAGGGTTAATCAATCGTTGTCTTTCCAAACTTACTTGTATTGTCACGGTTGTATGGTTAAGTAAGCTTGAGGTACATGATTTTTATAACTTTTATCTTTTTGATGTCTTATGCTAATAAGGGAAAGGGAAAGAGAACTAAGTAACTAAGTTATATTAACTATTCATTAACTAGGTTCTAATTGTCCTAACACCAGTATCCATTGCCACTTGTCGTACACATCCTGAACCAGTGCAACGCTACTGGGATTACCAAGTGCTAATCGTTACTAGGTTACCAAACACTATATGCATGCTCGAAGTGGTCGTACTGAGTGTGCTTAACTAAGAGGATCGAAGGTTGAGAGAGAAATTAATTAACTAGGAAAGCATTAAACATTCAACAATAATTAATTACTAATTAGCTTAGTCTGTATGCTACAAGGTTTATCATAAAGTTCGTCTTTATTACCGTACACAAATGTGTGCTCAAGTACAAATTTTCTCGAATAAAGATTCGTTCACTCTATGACTCCTACTAAGAGCACACAGAAATTATTCTAACTCTGGAATGATAAAACTACAAGAGTTTGGCTAATGGTCTAAGTCTAACCAAGATGAGGTAGGACACGATATCACGGCTCATCAATAAGTATCTATTCCCACTTACTGTACACATCCTAAACACGTTTAACACTACTAGGTTACCAAACGTTAAGTGTGGATTACCAAGTGCCAAACATATGCTCGAAGTGGTCATACTTATGTGTTTTGATTAATTGCTATTTAGCCTATCTTAATTACTTACTTACTTAATTACTTAAAACATTAAAGAAAATTGCTTAAAATATTAAATGCATAAAAGAAACAATTAATCTATTTCAAAGTGCTATAAGGTTTATCAAAAAACTCACCTTTATTGCTACACACACTACAATGCTTAGGTACAACAGTGCTTAAATAAAGATCTGTACACCCTTTGACTCCTACTGTGGACACTTAGAAAATATTCTAACTTTTGAATGAAAAAACTACAAGAGCTTCGCTACAATTATGAGACTTGATGCCATAAAGGTAGCTGAAGGTGCACATATATAGGAGGCCTCATCAATGGGTACACATCAATGGGTCAAACCCCAAGTCAATGGGATCCTATCAATGGGGTCATGTCAACAGCATCTCATTGACATGGCCAACCATGACACTTCATCATAAACAATCATACTTTACACTCGAAATCAGTCATATCCATTCCGCATACTAACAATAGTAAAAGTAAAGTGCATGGAATAGTAAAACATTAACTACGAAAGTAGTAATCAATAGTCTAAGTGAAAATGGTAAACATTATTCTAAATAGTAAATTAGGAGAATGCTACAATAGTATGAAATAGATCAATCTTTATTGCTAGTCACACTTATGCCCAAGTACAAGATGTTTGAATAAAGACTCTATTCACTAAGTCATATTACACTATGGGCATTCACACTTCTAAGTATTTAAAACTAAATTCATGAAAGCAAAGTAAAAAAGTTCTACTATTACTGAATGAAATCCATTGTGAATCCATGTGCCTAAGTGCTGTATTTATAGGCCAGCATGCATCCTGCAATATTGCATATGTGATGATCTAGTGATATCATATATATAATACTGTAGCTCATCAAAATTTGACTTTATCAGGGGTTAGTGCACATATGGTCAAAATAAAATAATTAAAATACTAGTACTCCTTATAAAATATTACAAAGGCACACCACTTAATCATAAAAAGAATCCCAAAACACATATCATAAGCATAACACACCAAAGTACAAGGTACCAACACAAGTATAGGCTAGTCAAGCAATACATCAAAGGTTCAAACCACAAGACATATCAACTAAGAAGGGGATATCTAGAAATAAGATGTTACAAAATTGTTACCTAAAATAGTACTTTAATACATGAAAAAAGAATAATATATGAGAGAGAAAATGGTAATTGATTCATGCCACAAAATTATAATAGAAATTAAGATAAAATTTTGACAAAGTTCCAGTAAGAGAATTTCATTTATTTTATATAGAAATCACATGCATATTTGAGGCCAATCTATATTCATGAGGAAAGACTTGTCCTATTGAAAAGAGGATAAATAATGAAGACTTTAGTTTTTGTGGCGTTTCCCTTTCTAATTCATCCATGAAGGAATAAAATTTAATAAAATATAGTTAACCCTTGGGCTTCTATCTAATGAAAAATTAAAAATATCCTAATTTTACAAGGCTTTGTGCCCTAGTTACAGAAATAACTAATTTCCTAACTAATTGGCCTCAAAATTTTTATCATTTTCACATGGAAACATGAAGAACCTACGAAGATAAAGATATGGTCCATGACTTTATCTTCGTAGGTTCTTCATGTTTCCATGTGAAAATGATAAAAATTTTGAAAAGTTCACACTATCTCTAACACTTGCAACCCAATTCAAATTTAAAAATCTTAGTAAACGATCATCACAAGTTGTGTTCAAGTTGTAGTTTAGCTTGCAATGTAGAATAAAGTTCACTCGCAACTTAGAAGAAAGTACACTCACGACTAAGTCTTGACCAGTATAGAAAAGAGAAGGAAGTTAGCTTATGCTCCACTAGAGTTAGGTCAATAGTCACATGAGATTAAACCTATGGCAGCAAACTAAATCAAACTCACAACCAACTTGCAATGAGCCATACTACACTTTAAAGCCTAAAATCAAAGACAAAAACTTACTTGAGTCCTCCTATCAACCCACCGTTGTAAAGCATAAGATACTGAGAGATTTGGTTATTCAATTATTTCTCATGTTATACTAGCTTTTTCAAAAGCAAAATTCATGGAGAAATTTCATGATAAAACATATTTATAAAAGAAGTTCAATTACATCTCTTGGTGAGGAGGTTGTGGGTTCAATAGGTTGTACTACCAACTCTTAATAGCATAGTGGTCAAGATACTCATATCTCTTGTTTAGTGGGCCTCATCTCACCCTGTGGTGAAGAGGTTGTGCTACTAGCTCGTAACAACATAGTGGTCAAGATACATATATCTCTTGTTTAATGGGTCACATCTACCATGTGGTGAAGAGGTGTTGAACCTCGAAAGAATCGTAATATAGGAACACTACAAGATATATAGTCTAATTAGAACTTTATTATCTAGCCGCTAGAATTGAACTCATGACTTGGAGCTTTCAAATCAAGTCTAGGCTAACACCTTGTTGTTATAGATTTAATTCCAGCTTTTGCTTACTAGTATTAACATTCCTACCATTTTTCATTTAAATACAAATTAACTTTTACTTTTTGAAGTTAAATTTACATTTAAAATATTAGCACATAATGAAAATAGACCTATTGAAATTAAATTTACATGGGAAATGTTAGCAGCACATTTCTTGACCAAAGATTATGAAACTATTTGTTTTTATAACCATTATCTTTTGTTATCTAAGTAAAGTTTTCAAATGAAATAAATTTATAAAATTCATGGAATTTTTTTAATTAAATGCAAGTTTACTTTTTGAAGCTAAATTTACATTTGAAATGTTCGCAAATTAACGATTCCGGTTCCCTTATGCTTGAGATAAACTTGACACGGCTACTGTCTGCTGAACATATATAAAATTCCTGCAATTTCTGAGTTCATTGCAACTTTACTTTGTTAACACGTTTAAACCATGAAGGTTAACAATTCCTGTCCGCTTATGCTAAAGCTCTGTGCTCTTAATGGAATAGGTTGGTGGTGGTTCCAAAAACGTTCTTGAAGAGGGAATCGGTCCCATATCTAAGCATCCGTCAACCAGCAGAATTATTTTGATCCCAAACCACCACAACCATTGTACATTTTCTAAAGTACAATGTATTTAAAAGCTTTACGTTTTAAAAAAATAATTCTAGAAAAAAAGATTTCTGAAATTAGTGGAATTCAGAAACTACTATTGTCCAACATATCGAATTCAGTTGCATTCAGAAACGAATGTAGTTCAACAAATCGAATTCAGTTTCAAATCTAAACGTTTTAGACATGCCAAAATAACACTAGAAAAGCTGTATAGTGTAGCCAGCTGAACCCATATGTTACGGAAACGGAAACAAAATTTAAATCCAAGATTATAATTATAATAAAGTTTACAAGGTGCAATGTACTTAAAATCTGCAGAAAACGGAAACACCTCGCAGTATACGATACCGTCTATTCCAAGAAGGTGCTCTTTGAAATAGCAGAGAATAGTGACTTTGAAAAATCAAGTGTTTGACAAATATCAAATACTAATAATTGGAAAAGCCATCAGCCTTCGGCTTCAAGCAAAAATTCCAGAACACTTGTTTTTGGAAACTAAGAGACAAAGAACATCCACAACATTCATTACACTAGTTCCACTGCCATTAACATATTAGAGAACGTTATAACTCTAACAAAACATTAACACTGACTTTCACGGTAATACAAGCTTGTTCTACCTTGATAAATTCAAAAAATAAGTGCTGGTTACTATAAGGAGGTATCTAACTAAATAACTAAGCCGCAATGAAAAAAGGATCCATCATCAATTCTAGTGCAGAGGGACGCTTCAATGGAGTGCCAAGGCACTTTTCAATGAAGTTCTTCACATCAGGATCTGCAACTTTCCCTAACGCCAAAGGCATTTCACCACATCTAACCTTCTTGTAAATACCAGGAACACTACCTTTGCATTCGCTGTATGGTATTTCCCGTGTAACCAGCTCCAACATGCACATTCCAAAAGAATAAATATCCACTAGTGCATTATAATGATCATCATACAGTTCAGGGGCCATAAATTCTGGTCTGCAAACAACCGTAGAAGAAACACATTCATTTCCCATGGTCACAGCGGCACCCAAGTCGCCAATCTTAAGTGTCCCAGTATTTCCATTCACAAAAATATTACTGCAATTTAAATCCCTGTGAATTATACAAGGCTTATGACTATGTAGATAGTGTAAGCCCTCTAGAATTTGCCTTCCCCAGTTTTTCACAGCCTTCATTGACACATGTCTATGTTTTTGACGATATTGCCTCAAGTTCCCAGAAATGCACATTTCGGTAATAAAGTTCACACAGCACGTCTTCTTATCAAGCCAGCAATGATAAAGCATTAGAATGTTCACATGTTTAAGAGATTTTAACAAGCGAACTTCAGATTGCAGTCCTTCAACACAACTGTCATCCAACCTCTTTAGATCAACCTTATTCCAAGCTACTTCAATACCTTTTTCCTGATCAAATGCGCGGTACACTGTCTTCATCCCACCTTTACCAAGAACCTCTTCATAACGGCCATATCGCCTACTAAAATCCATCTCCAAAAATGGTTCCTCATCCTCATCATTATCATAGAACACCATTATTGTTAATTTAATGGAGACACTGAAAGATTAAACAATTGAAGCTTAGCACTCTGAAATCCTTGGTTTCTAGAGAAACACGCAGAAGTAAAGATGCTCCCTGAATTGACGGGATGGACATGCTGCGGAACAAGGCATAACTTTGCTTGAAATGAAATGCTCTATGAAATCCATGGTGACTTGAAAGGATCTGAAACACAGAAAAAAAAAACAAAACAAAAAGCTGAGTAAACCTGAACTAGAATACAAAGAGATATGTCTTGGATTCAAGATGCTGTTACACAGCATTTTATAATACGCAATATCAATATCAAAGCAAAATTGGATTCAGAAAAAGAAAAATAGGAAATAAAATATCCAATAATACAAGAAATTTATGAAATAACTTTGATGAGGAATACTTTCATTTTTAGAACAACTGACATAATACAAATATTAAACACGAAATGCTTCATAAAAATGAAAAAGTATCACGAAATCATTTTAAGGGAAAAAGATCATGATAATAAATATTTCTATAAAACTTTATTGATCCGGTGAAGACAAAAACATTCAGGAAAAATAACCTTTCAATGCCTTTATTGCATGCCAAAAAATAATGCCATGGTAAAGGAAAATAAACCTTTAATACTTGAAACCAAACACAAATTTTTTTAGAAGTATTCAAAAAAAGCGTGAACCTAAACCTTCTATTATATGAAAGCCTTGAAATCACGAAAATTTGGACAGACAAACAAATGCTAAGTTCATAATATATTCTGACAAGCTACGGGTAAACCAAATAGTAAAATGAAGAATTCAACAAGATCGGCAGATATTAGATTGGACAAATCATGATTTGGCAAAACAACTACAAAATTATTCAGGTATGATTAAAAATAAATGTTCGCGATGACAAAAAGTCAGCAACCCCTTGAAACAGCGTAAATACCAAACAAAATGCCTAAAAACTATCTGATTAAGACCAAGAAGAAGCCTTACACCCGCAAAGAGCCAAAAACCCTTGAACACAGAAAAATACTGCGGAAACATGAATCCAAACATGTGAAGCTTGGGGAAAAACCGAAAAACCAATCCGAAAAGGGCCAAAACTAAATTTACCAACCGCGAATAAGGAAAAGCTAACACAACAATCTACAAGAAGAGTTGTATAGGCAGTCAAGCAATCGCTAACTTTTACATTCTAAATCATATCGGGAAAATAGAGGATTCCACAACCTAGGTTCAAGATGAAAAAGCAACCAAATGTTCCATCAAGTGTAATAGTAACGTACAAGAACAACCTTCCTTGTGCCTAAACAGTTGAAACCTAATTGAAAACAGCTTCTAAACTCAAGCGCGTCCAGAAAAATTCCAGAAATTATGAAGCAACTGGTTTGTAAACAACCTCCATAACCCAAAAAAAAAAAACCTTCGAAATGAAAAGAAGGTAATTAAAATGCAACGAACCTTAAACTGCAAAGAGATGATTCCTCCCACATCAACGAAACTCGAGAGCGATGCAACAATTTTGCTGAACGAACAAGAACGGAAACAGAAACAACGAACGCGATTACCAGTATCAATAGCGTCAGGGCAATACAGGGTCTGAACACAGCTGCCCTCTCGTCAAACAAAAGCTGGCATACAAGCACTGGTTGTAAAAAATCGGAATGTTTACAACTTGTTATCTACTACTTTTCTTAGGCTTACTTTTCTAACGTTCCTGTTGTCATTATGAAGTTTCCCGCTTACGTTTGCTGACCAGCAGTTACTGGATTTACGTTAGTGCGAATATATTTATAAGGAAAATATATATATTTTTATTTTTATAGGATTATGACAGTTAAATTAGTAAAACTTTGCTACTTTTCTCAGATTAATCCTGGAACTTTTGCGGTTTCCTTACCTTTTCGTTTGTTAGATATTTATGAGATTTTCGCGAGGACAACTTTGGTTCTTTCCAAGTGTATTTGTGTGTTTACAGTTACCTATTCCTTTGCCTGAAATAGGTGAAATTTTTCTGCTAATATTTTTACAATGTATAATAGTGATTCTCAAAATCTTTTTACTAATATTTTGAAAAATGTACGACTATGGCTTTAAAAAATGTAGTGATGAAACACATTTTTTTATAAACTCCGACATCTAAGTTAGGATGCAATGTTGGGTATCTGATGTCAAATCCAAGATGCAATGTCCAATATCGATATCATAGGGTATACGCTGGCCTATAAATATAGTGCTTGGCCTCACAATTTCCATATAGTTTTTTGAGTCAGCGAAGCTCTTGTAGTTTGTTTTTTCCAGAGTTAGAATATTTTTTGAGTGCTCACAATAGGAGTTTAAGTGTGTATGAATCTTTGTTCAAATACTGATGTACCTGAGTACAACAATGTGACAAAAATAAAAACAAATCCTTTTGATAATTCTTGCAACACTGACAATAGATTAATGTTTTCTTTAATGCACTTTACTTTAATGCATCTAAATTAAGTAATTAATTTCTAGTTGTTAATGAACACAAGCACAACAACTTCGACTATACATATAGTGCTTGGAAACTTAGCAACGCTATATGTATTCAGGATGTGTCCAGGGAATTAGGATGAGTACTTGTGTTAGGCTAGCTAGGAAGTGAATAAATTAGATCTTAACTTACTTTACCTTTCATTCTTGTTATAGGCGACTAAACTTATAAAACATAAAATGAAAAAAATCATGTATCTCAATTATACTTAAACCATACCCTTGAGCTTCACAAGTGTAGTTGATAAGACAACGAACATTCTCAACGCCCATTTCACTTCCTAGAGGAACTAGTGCACTAGAGAACTATAAGTCCACAGAATTCGACTAGATTGTGTATGAATGCCTTAGTGATTCATATGGTTGGCGTAGAGGTACCTCGCCACTCATCATGTAGGATACTAATTCTCATAATCTTTTTATTAATATTTTCAAAATGTATGACACTAACTTTGAATCACATTGAAACCAGGTCTAGATCAAGTGGAAGTCATTGATACAAGTAAACAAAGTTACTAATACTTGTGACAAAGTTACTAATATTTTAGACAATGACAAGAGATTAGTCAAATCAAACTCAAAGTATCAATGTAAGCAAAGTTCTTCATTACATAATATTGGAATAGTATTATCTTCATTACTTAATATTGTGATGGTGTTTTCTTAAGATCTTTATTTACTTATGAGCTTTGTTATAATCAACCAAATGATTAAAAAATGTAATATCAATGGTAAAAATTTACAAAATCAATGAGTCGTTGAGAGTTTATTTTGGTGAAAAAGCAGGGTGAAAGGATAGGGGACATGTTGTTGTAAAGTAGGGGCAAAAGGAGAGGGACAAGTGGTGGAAACGATAGAGGGGATAAATGGTGGAAAAGTAGGTGTTAAAGGATAGGGATAGGTGGCTATGTGATTTATTCATAAATCATGAAGATTTTCGCATGTAGATTGTGCAAAAAATTTCTCACGGAATAATGGCATAATGTAGAAGATTTTGTATTAGGCTCGTGAACAATAATGACAGACTGCATTCCATGTCTCTACATGTTGGTGTCACGTAGTCTCTACATGTAGGTGATATATTTTTTGGTTTCTAGGCATACTTGTAGCTATGTTTTTTATGCCTACTACCATTGTTTGACTTTTTCTTAAATTGTTATTGTTGCATTGATTCCTTTTAGGCTTAGGCTATGCAAGGTTTTGTCATTTTCTCCAACGTTAATCTTCTTTGCTTCGACAGTGCTTTCGCCATTTTCAATTGATAACAACTATCTTGTTTAGGCCTACTACCGTTGTTTGATTTTTCCTTATATTGTTATTGTTGCATTAATTTGTTTTGGGTTTAGGCTCTACATGTTTGCTTATTTTCTCTTTTGTTAATTTTTTGGTTTTTGGTAAGTGATCTAAGACTTTTGGAGGTTTCTAAATCTACTAAATCTCTAGTCATGCCCTTGCAACTCAGTTGGAGTTTTTATTTCTTTGACTTTTTTTCTTTTGATTTCTTTCGATTCGACTTCTGCTATGAAATCTAGTAACTTAGGGTTTCATTGCCAATTTGTGACACTCTCATCTTCATCTATGAAATTGTAGCATGAAGCAACGCATGTTGTAGGTTGTAGTTAGTGTAGGCTAGGAATTTGTGAGGTAAATTTATTTTTTATACATTAGGTTGGAAACCTTGTTTGAGGGTTGCAAGGTTGGTGTGGCACCACATTGCACTATATAACAGAGTTGTGGGCTGATCGCTTAGTAATTTTGTGTGAGATTTTGTATTTGGGTTTGGGTTCACAAAGCATAAAAATGAGTGACATTCCTCGATAGAAAGTACCTTTTACAAAATTTGTTAGGCACATCAAATACTCTGAAAACAAACTTAACTTAACAAGGGTAGAATGGTGGCCTATTATGGGTGGTAGGTGGAATTATCTATCATTATAAATGCCTCAAGCATTGTCCCAAGATAGTCATAAGATTGTTGCCTTTCATGCCTTTAATTAATCCTCTCAAGCTACAAGTCTAGAGAGTTTTTGAAACAATGCTTAGGGCTTTAGGATTTTTTAGCCTAAAGCCTAACGAGAGATTTTTTTATAGTTGAAATACATTGAAGACACTAATGAATATTTTGCTTTCTCTAGAATTAATCAAATTCTGTAAGAGCACTTTGATTTTTTATGTTTGTAGAAAGTTCATGAATTTTTGTTTGACTCCTATTATTATAATAATATATGAAAAGATGATGAGCAGTTGAGGTATCCCAACACTATCATACAAGTCACCAATGCTAGCATGTGACTAGATCGTAATTTGTGGATGGGCAATGCAATTATGCTAGTAATTGATGTTAAGTTCGAGATCAATGTCTTCTCACTTTGAGTGAGTGAAGTTTGAATGTATGGTTTAACTCTTAGTAAGGCATATGATTAATTGATGTTGTTAGACTCTGATTACTTCTATTTACAAACATAATGAAAGTTGAGAATAACGATTTAAATCTAAGTAATGGCGATAATGTAAATCTACTCTAGCCTATAACGATGAGCATCTGGTCCTAGTCTATTGTACATGCCTTAGGCTCATATAACCATTGCTGGGTTACCAAGCATTATGCTACTAGGTGAAATAAACAATAACATCAATGGGATTACCAAATGATTACACTTACGTGCTCGAAACCAATCGTACTCATTTCACTTTACTAATGAATAAATAAAGTAAACTACTTTAAAAATGTAAAAAGTTAACTAAGTAAACATGGAAATTAGTTGTAATGATGAAAAATAATCTTGATCTTTATTTTTTAACATGAATTGTGCCCAAGTACACTTCACTCAAATAAAGATTACATAAAACTGCTCTACACTACAATGTGGGCATTTACTTTATTGCTAAAGCTACAAAAACAAATTGCAAGAGTTTAGCTAAGTGTGGAATGGAAAAGTTGTCGATTATGCATCCAAGTGCTAGTATTTATAGGGCTGCATAGATCCTGAGACATCATATCAATGATGATGTAGGATGAACTCCAACATCATAGCTACAATATCATAGATACGATATTGCATGGTTGTAAAAATTAACTTGATCATACCCCTACAACTAACTAGAAACTCATCCTCGAGTTAAAAAAAATGAGGATAGAGTCCCTTACAAAATTGGGAGGTAAATGTAACCTAACACAATTGACTATTTACATGACTTTGGTAAATGCCACATTGTGTGTTTACAAAATGACACAATAACATGACAAAAAAGAATAAAACAAAACTTTGAGTAGCTCAATGTAGCCTTATGTGCCCGACGATGGAGGCTCTTCCATTAACTTCTTTCCCTTATCCTCAAGCTTTTGGAATTGATATCTATTAAGGAGTGCCTGAAGATTTTCCTCCTTTATCCCTGGATCATGTACCATCCATGCTTATTGAGAAATGTTTGATGGAGTTGGTACATCCCATGGGTATGGAAGTTGTGAAAACATTTTGTTGGCCTTTACATACCATGCTGCAAATTGTTGGCTCTCATCCTCAAATGCTTTAGCTACCTTTCTAAATTCTTGATAGTCAAACATTCTTTGTGCAAGATTTTCTACGACATCTTTTTGTCCCTAATAGCTAACTTTTACAATCTCAAGCTCGAAGTTTACAACATGTAGTTTTTGTAGAGCATCTTTTTGACCACCAAACTCCTTATTGTACAATGCATACATAGCTGCTACTTATTATTCAAGCTTATTTCTTGGCCTACTTGCTATTAACATGGCTAGATTAGCTTATTGAAGGTTTGCTAATCCCATGTACTCCATCAAATCTTGTATTCATAGGTCTTTATTCTTTACTTTAGCTTGGTGAACATGAGTGAGACTATCCAAGATGGGTTGCTAATCTAGATTTTGAGTAGAGAGTGAAGTGGTCTTAGCTTTTGCCATTTGGATTTCTTTTTCATTAATTTTTTTGTACATGCCCACTTGGTATTTGAAGTGTTCCTTGAGCTTTTTATGTCTTTTGGCCCTATTTTGCCATGCACTTATTTCAATTGTAGATTTCTGAAGAATTGCATGAACCTCTTCCATTGATAAGGTTTTGTTCTCTTTGGCCAATTTACTGATATCCTGGCTAACCCTAATTAGTTGTTCTCATAATTGATGAATGCTTTATTTGAGAACATTTTTCTATTTTTCCACATCAATCAACCTTGTGGTGTTGGCAGTAAGATTTTAATTCTCTTCCTCTAATGCTATGAGGGCTTTAGTGTGGGCATAAGTTTGTGCTTCTGTGACTAAGGCATTCCACATAATCTTTTTCCTCTCCATCTCAACTTTAATGTTGTGGGCAATTAGTTGCCTCACCTAATTCATTTTGAATTGTTCTAGTTGATTAGGGGCTATGAATTATGCAAGGTCTTTTCTTTTAGCTCTGAGGGTTGCAAATTCTTCTTGTAACCTATGCACCTCATTCTCTATGTGTTCCTCCCTTATCTCGGCAATAACCAACTTCCCTTTGGTGGTAATGAGATCAGACTACATTGTAGTGATATCATTAGGGATATTAAATAGATCATGCATGACTTGACCCATCTGCAGTAGTCTATCTAACACAGCTTCATGTTTCATAAGAGTCATTAAGGTACCAGTAAGCATTTGAGCATCTCTTGCTTCAAAAATATCAATTGGTGGCATAACAAGAATGTTGAAGGATTCCTTGATATGGTTTGTGATGACCTATGTAGCTCCTGCTGCATCCTGGTGTTGCATAACCACTACTATGGCACCTTCATTAGTTTCAAGCATGACTTGGAATAATGCAGTGTTCCCTGAGATTTGCTATGTTCGATCTTCCTTTTTCCTATCTATAATGAGACTTGTCCACTTGTAGGATCTGCCAAAACTATGAATCTTATATAACTTTCTCTAACTTTGTAGAGATTAGTGCCCTCTCTTCTTCCCCAGCTAATTGTTTATGCAATTTGTTGTAGATGGCTCATCGATGGCTTGTACTCTTGTGGTGATAGTGATGGAACTTGTTGTTGTTGTTATTATTCACTAGCTAGTGGTTGGCTGCTAGGTCCTATTTGTTGTTGTTGACTAGTAGCTGAAACGTTACTAGTAAGAGTGGAACCTATAGCTTCCTTAGTGCCTATTAGCTTTTCTGGTTAATCTTTCTTAGGTGGCACTAGTTTAAACATCTCTAGGAACATCATTAATGTAACCTAGAATTCTTGCTTGCTTACATAACTTCCTTATGAGGCAGGGGAATGACAGTGTTGATTTCTATGCCTTCTTCTCTTTGAATTGCCTTTGAATTTCTAAGAAGAGCAAATGGGTGATGTTGGTGTTGAATTTCCCCATCAAGATTACACTTCCTTGGGTTGCATATGTTGAAATACAATTAAGCCATTTGGTTGGGAACATGTGATACATTCTTGAAGTAGATCTTCTCTTCCACTAAGAGCTCACTATAATCTTTGTCTTCTTTACCATATGCCATCTACAACCACAAATTTTTAGCATCTGTTTCTAATCTTGTTGAAATTATGTCACATTGGCCCCTTCACTTGGGATATTTAGGGCTTTGGCAATTACCTCTATTAAGCAAGATGTTGAGACCCCTTCTATTCTTACTATAGCATTAGCTTGTTTATTCTACCAAAACTAAATGGTCTCTCCTAAGTACCATTCACCACTGTTGGAAAATGTTAATCATAAGGGGGATGCTTGGAGTTGTGTCCTCATAGCCTCTAGACAAAATTCCCTGAATGGATCAAAGTTAAGTTTCATGATAACCATGGATGTGTTAGACTTCTCTTGTTTGGCCTAATGGCATCCATTGGATAACATGAGACATTGTTTCTATTTCGATGCTAGTGGAGCCTTTGCCTCTGCCTATGTAGAGTGTTCAGTAGCAAGGGTTTACTGATGGATACTTAATGATTGAGCCTCCTACTCTGCATGCTCGGCTAATGAGGTTTGTTCTTCTACTGAGCCTCTTCCATGGTCTCTTGGTCTCTTACTTGTTGGATATGAGGGTCCTTATACTCTAGGTCTCTTTGGGGCCATTTGGAATCATCAAGAGTGTAAGATTACCAAAGTGTTTACATTAGTTCCTAATAGTTCATAACCCTTCTTATACTTTTGGTTTGATCAAGTTCCTATTGTAGCATGATTGCAAAGTTACAAAATTTTTAGAAAAGAAATCCCCTAAGTATTATTTTTCTTTAGTATGACCTTCTATAGATGTTATGTTTCCTTTTATTATGACCTTGTTTGGCTAATGTGATTAATTGAAAAATTTAGCTAGGATTTTTAGCTCAAATTTGATTAATTAACCATGATACTCTTATTATTCTTCTATACTTACCCTTTATGATGTCTTATGGATGTTATAAAATTTTGGCTTAAATTTTCGAATGTGTGTGTAATGGACCACTCCGTCATAACTAAGTTAAGTGCTTCAAAGCTATGGTGAGGAAGTTATGACTTTGGGAAGTTAGGTTGCCAAAGCTCAAAAAAATAGCAAAAACTTCTCTTGTTGCAACATGATGAAATGAAAAAACTTTCTAACTCTTGGTGCATATATATACTATTTTTGCATATGTGACATCCTAGATACTATATTGCAGGCCATGCGACATCGTAGCTATGACATCACCATTGAAAAATTTAAAATTTTGGGTGAATTTCTCTTAAAAAAATGAGTCAATTTGAATGTTTGAAATATGTGAAGGTTTTCTAAAGGGTCTTGGCTCATAGATGGTACTTGGATTGTGCAAATTTAGCATTCAAATTTTGTAAGGAAGGAATCTCAAGCAACGAAAGTTTATTGAATCAATATGAGATGGATTGAAGATTTTGAATTAATGGACAAGTTTTAAGATGATATGGGAAGTGTTTATTGAGTCTTGGATTTATCAGAAGGAACAAGATGTGTAATTGCTTGCAAAGTATAAAATACAATAGTTATTGAAGTGGATCCTCCCTAAAGCAAGATCTAGCCCTTAGTGCCATTGTATAACCATGCCTAAAAGTGTCCATAAGTACTTAAGAAGTTGAATGTAAGACATACCTATCTAGAAAAACACACATGTTAGTATGGCCAAATTGGGAAAATAATACTATATTATACAAAACGATAAATTTATGATTAAATATACATTAAGGTGAAGTGGAATGTAGAAGGAATTGTTGAAATTGGGACATGAGGTGTCTTACCATAGGCATAATGAATCCTTATGTGTAATTTGTGGTTAAAGTAATCATGAGCCATTTTATCCAAGATTTAAACTAAGTCTAGACCACTTTCTAGTGACATCACATTGTTTCAACCCTAGAGCTTACAACCATAAGACTACCACCACTATTGCAAAGAGTATTACCACTTGGCACTACTGTTCAAGAAAGGAGTTTATTCACAACACATTTTTTAATTTTTTATATTTCTATGAAGTTACCTACCTTTAGGCATGGGTAACATGTCTTTCCAATGGGACACTTAGAAATTTTAAATTGTGCCTTTTATTTTATTTTATTTTATTGTGTCGACCTTACCAAAGGACTACCTTTAGGCATGGGTAACATGTCTTTCCAATGACATGGTAAGGTAGCACTTACTGTACTCTTACTTCCACTTTTCTTTAGAACTCAAGAGGATAATACATCCTTGACAATAGGATAGGACTCACAGTAGTAATCCTAGAGAATCCAAAAGCCCCCTTGACATCACATCCTTTTCATTTTCTCTTGGTTCTTCACTTTTCTTTCCAAGCATAATGATTACAAGTTTATTCTTAGTTTTATTGGGAGAAGAATATCATTATGGCCATGGTAAGAACCTCTTATTGTTGGAATGGTTGGATGGATGTTTTGGTCTCACTATATAGGTAATCAATCCTTCATGACTTGATAACATAGAGCAATCTTCACCTTACTAGGACTACATCTTGCTTTATTCCATATATTTTATTGAAAATTAACAAGAATATATACAAGCGAAATAATGGCAAAGTAAAGAAAAATTTTAAAAGATATCAACAATTGAAAATGTAGTAAGAATGAAAAATTTGCAAAGAAGTGAAAAATTTTAAAGAATAGAAAATTATTAAGAAATTAGAAAATATAAAAGTATAGGAAAATATGTCAAGAAAATAGGAAAAAATAATAATAAAATGAAAAAATTAGTATGTACCTACATGTCATGGTGGACACCCCCATGACTATGATTAGAACTATTTAGCTAAAAAATTGAATATTAGAGAATAGATTGATGGACTAGGTAGAATCCATAATTGAATTAGGATGTTCATAATAGGGCTTGACCTGTTAGATGTTTGCTAAGATGAACTTATGTGGGCTAGATAGATGATAAATGTTCATGGCACCAGATGGATAAGTAGCTTGAATGATGTATGGCCTCTCCTAAAGTGTTTGGAACTTAGCCTTTTGTTGGACATGGTTGGGGTTGTAGTATAGGACCTTGTCACTTGGCTGTGTCAACCATTGACATATTTGCACATCATGCCTATGCTTAGTGTACTTCTTATGGATCTCATTACTCATAAGTACTACTAGCCTATTTTCCTCTAATAGATTAAGGTTCACGAGTCATTCCTTCTAGGCTAAGTTTACGTTTATGTATAGTTTGCTAACAATTGCTAGAGTTTGAAGCTCTATCTAGATTGGAATCATAGGTAATTTACTGTAAACTAGCTCATAGGATGAGTATCCAATGGGTAGTTTCCATGTGGTTTTGTAAGCCCATAGAGCATCATTTAGCTTGGTTCTCCAATCCTTTCTAAATCTACTAACCATCCTAGTTAATATTCTTGTTATTTGTTAGTTACTTCAACCTAACCATTTGCTTAGGGATGATATGATTCAATCAATTTATCATTCACCTCAAGCTGCTGCATGAGCTTATTAAAAGTAGCATTAGTAAAATGACTTCTATTGTTTGAGATCAACATCCTTGGTACTTTGAATCTATTCACCACATGTTGTTGGAAAACTTTGGTAGCTATTTTGGCTATACAATCTTTAACTGCAGTTGCCTCTGCCCACTTTGTGCAATAATCCATGGTCACTATGATGTAGGCTTTCCCATTCAACATTAGTGTGATGGATCCCATGAAGTCAATTCCATAGATATCAAATGGTTCTAATGAGTGTATCCATTATTGTGGTCCTTCATTCTTTGCTATTATTCCTCCATCTTGTTGAGATCTTTCAAAAGATTGAGTAAATTTAAGGACATTCTTAAATAAGGTAGGTCAAAAGTAGCCTACCATCATCAATTTCAGTGCCATCCTAAATCTTGCATAATGATCACCAAATGGTCCTTCATGTGCATCTTGTAGGATCTTGTGTTGAATATATTCTGGTACACACTAGTGTACTAATCCATCGACACAAATCTTGTAAATATTTTCATTTATCTCCATATATCTCTTGACTGTATGAAAGAATTGTTCTTTCTATTTCTTACTCCACTCAATAGGAAGCTCTTATGTGGTTAAGTAAGTCATGTAATCAGTCATCCATGGCTTTTCTATTAAGTCAATAGCTATTATTATCTATCTGAACAAGTTTTCATCAGGGAACTAATCTGACAATGGTTCTTCTTGGTCTTGCGGTTTCCATTTCAACCTTGACAAGTGATTTGCTACTACATTTTCTATGCCCTTCTAGTTAATCATGGTAATGTCAAATTTTTGTAAAATGACAAGCCATCTAACCCTCCTAGGACTTACCATTGGTTTATTCATTGGGAATTAGATTGCACTATGATTGGTATGGACATAAGTTGGATACCCAAGCACATAGTGTCTAAATTTTTCTAGGGTGTACATCACTACCATAAGCTCCTTTTCTATGGTAGTGTAATTGAGTTATACTCCAGTGATGATTTTGCTGGTATAATGTATGTAATATGGCATTTTCTGATCACCTAACTATGTTAGTACTATGCCCAATGCATAATTTGAAGTATCTATCATGATATGGAAATGCTTAGACCAATTTGGAGCTTAAAGAATTGTTTTCTTAATTAACTTTTATTTTAAAGTCTCAAATGCCTTTTCACATGATTTTGTCCATTGAAATGGTGCATCCTTCTTAGTTAGCTTTACCAATGGTTTTGCAATTTTTGAAAAATTCTTTATAAATATTTTGTAATATCTCATGTGGCCTAGAAATGATCTAACATCTTTGACAATTTGTGGCCTTTGGGTGATGTTCTATATGACTATGATCTTCTTAAGATCTACCTCAAATTCATTCTGTGAGACTTTATGTTCTAGTACAATCCCATCTTGGACCATTAAATGGCTTTTTTGGTTGTTGAGTTTTAGATTTATCTCTACACATCTTTTTAGTACTTTCTCTAAATGTTCTAGTACTTGTTTGAAGTCCAACCCATAAGTAGAAAAAATTATCCATAAATATCTCGATGCCATTGCCTATTTATTTTTGTAAGATGCTAAGTACCAGTCTTTAAAATGTAGTAGGTGCATTGCAAAGACGAAAAGGCATTTGCTTGTAAGCGAAAATTTTCCACAAACTCATGAATGTTATCTTCTCTTAGTTTTCTAGTATAATGTGGGTCTAGTAATATTTGCTATATCCATAAAAAAAAAACTATAGTACTAGTGCCCTATGATAGTATCTAGGACTTAGTCAATAAACAACAAAGGAAAATGATCCTTGAACATTGTAAAATTCAACAATTGAAAATCAATACATACTCTCTACTTGCCTCCTTCTTTGGAATAATTACCAAGGGACTAATCCATTTACTATCTATAATGGGATAAATGAATCCTACCTTTAGTAATTTTTCCAACTCTTGCTTTACTACTTTCTTAAACTTAGGATTAAGCCTTCTCTATGGTTGGTGTCATGGCTTAATAACTAGATCTGTGTATATCCAATGTTGACAAATTTGAGGATCAATGCTTGCTATTCCTTCATAAGACCAAGTAAATGTCATTGTCCATTTATTGATCATTTCCAATAATATCTTTTTCTATTCTTTGTCTAGGTTAGAATTGATGATGATCAACTTTTTATTGTTTAGAAAAGCATATTCCAATGCTACTAGTAGGGTCTTTAACTTCAATAGTTCCAGTTCCAATTTTTCTAGGATATCGAGCTGTTTACATTTAATTTCTTCTTCTTGGCTTGAATGTGGATAAGGGTGCCTTCTTCTTAACTACTCTAGCTTACTTGTTTCTTCCACATAGGTGCTTATAATTTGAGTTGTTAGTTCCATGCATATTTTTTATTCGATTTCTTGATTAGTAACCATCCACTAGGTGCCTTATTATTTAGTGGTTGCCACATATAGGCATTTTTGCACTCACATTTCTTTGACACATCTTTTGCATGCTATGTTATTCTCTTGTTTAACTGTCCATATTTTCTACATGTGATTGCATCCATTATCACTGTATGTGATACATGGAACTCTATGTCATTGAATGATTTTGACTTCATCCTCCTTGGAAATTTCCTAGGACAAGTCTATGATTCCAAGCTTAGCATCCACAGTGCTAAGCCAAGCTCTTTTCATAATAATAGGAAACTCTCCCTTGTTTTTCCCCACATGAATGATTAAGAAATTAGTAGGATAAAACTAGTCACCAATGGTATTGATTACATCATCCACCTATCCTAGTGGAATTGTTATTGACTGGTTTGCAAGCTCTAGTTGAATGTTACTTTTCTTTAATGGTGAGAGATTCCAAGCCTTGTACATGTCTTGTGATATCAATTTTATCCCTGACCCAGAATCAAGTAGAGCCTTGCACAACTTATGGCTTGCTATTTGAAGGTACACTAAGGGACTTCTTGGTTCTATTCTTTTCTAGAAAAGTGCTCTTGCCTTTATCTAGTGCATGATGATTTGAGTTAGCATGACAGCTATTAAGTTTGCATTAGAAGATGATGGAAGTGTAGCATTTCTTAAAGAAGTGTTGGTGAGGATGAAGTAGATGGGATCCCCATCCTTTGAACCTTTTCTGGGCTCATTCGAAAGAATGGTCATTTCCTAGATTAGGGTTCATTCATAATTATTTCCTCTTGTAAGTTTACTACCATCATTATGTTCTTTTGTTATGGCTATGACAACTCACCTTGCATTATAGGTGGTGTCATTGGCTGTAAATGGATGGAAGGTTGACTTAATGGACTAGTTATTATTTGATGTACATATGGATTAGAATCCATTCTTAGACTTGTAGATCTATAGAACTTAAGTGGATAATCTTAAGAAGTGTGAATTGTTATGTTTCCTAGAGATATCAGACATTGCACATAATATTCATAGGGGTTTGGCTACTGATATAGATACTACTACTTTGGTGGTGGCATTGCCCATTGATGAGACGCGACTTGCACACGATATCGCGGCCGCCGCGATATCGTGTCTTCTCCTGTGATATCGCGTACGTGATATCGCGTCCCGCCACCATATCTATAAATAAGAGGCGGCACTCCCTTCATTTCCCAATCTTGGCTAGTGTAGTGAAGCTCTGGCAGATTGATCACTCCAGAGTTAGAATTTTTTCCCATGTGCCCGCAGTAGGAGTCCTAGAGTGAACGGCTCTTTATTCGAGCAGCTTGTAACCTGAACCCAAGTTGTGTATGGCAATAAAGATGAACTTGATTGAATAAACCTTGCAGCATGTGGTTTCATTTATTGCTTTCATTTCCT
>MNCI01004329.1:684007-744601 GCA_015680685.1 Gnetum montanum
TGACACTTACAAGCAAGCCTGGGAAGACAACGAACGATTAACCCCAAGTGTTTCTTGTGGCGTTAAGGCATTTAGTCTGCGGAGTTCGACCGGATCGCGCGTGTACGCTCGTATTTGTATGGTTGAGTGTAGGGGTACCTCGCCACTCATCACCCATGCTTGTGATTGTTACCACTATTGCTGATATTGCTCCTATGGTTGTTGATGAGTGGCGAGGTACCCCTACACTCAACCATATAAATACGAGCATTCATGCACAATCTGGTCAAACTTCATGGACAAGCTAGTTGTGGTATCTAGATCATTACACGTTGATCACAGTTTGCTGTCTTCCCACCTGGACTAGTATTTGCTTTATCATGTATGGTTTAGTCTAGAGTGAGGTGTATGATGTGGGCCTAAACTAGTGCTACTCCTAGAGGTAATGGAAAATAACTTTGCTTTAGCTAATAGGGAGTGGGAGAAGAGAGTCTAAGCTAGCCTAAGTGTGATGAGCATCTATCCTTAATCATTCGTACACATCTTGGACCTCGTGTACTACTTCTGGGCTTAGTAAGCATATATTACTTGAGCACTCCTAGATACACTACTGGGTTACCAAGTAGTTACACTTCAATGTTTGTGATTAAGTCATACTCATTTTGCATTTAACAACATGAATAGTAAATGATGGTAAAGAAATATTAACTAAGAAAATAATAAATAAAAATAACAATTAACAATAGCAATTAAACAATTAAAACTAAGTGAATGCTATAATGATGGAGTAATCTCGATCTTTATTGCCAGTCATGTGCATGTCCAAGCACATCACACTCGAATAAAGATTCCCTACAATTACAAGCATCACACTACGGGCATGCACTTGGGAAAATAGTCTAACTCCTACAAAAAAACTACAAGAGCTTTGCTACAACTACTTCAAAAGATGCCTACGTGCAACGGGTGTGCACTTATTGATAGCTAG
Organism: Gnetum montanum; assembly: GCA_015680685.1. Lineage (NCBI taxonomy): Eukaryota > Viridiplantae > Streptophyta > Gnetopsida > Gnetales > Gnetaceae > Gnetum > Gnetum montanum. The sequence continues at coordinate 684,975 of MNCI01004329.1, forward strand.
AGATAGACACTATGTTAATGAGGCTGCGTTAACGCATGGACGGATGCGTCGATGGGGCCATGTCAATGCAGCTGCATTGACGGGGTTGTGTCAATGTGGCCTAGTTAACGCAGTTCCCGATATTGGGGGTCCAATAACAAGGGTTTAATATTAGCACCTGTTAACAAGGGTCTGATAATAGGGGTCTGAGATTAGGACCTGGTTAACAAGGGCCCAATAACAGGGGTCTGATATCAACACCTAGTTAACAAGGGTCCAATATCAGCACCTGGCAAACCATGATTCATCATACCCCCATGATTGAATAACAACTCATCCTTGAGTCAAAGAAAGTGAGGAACAAGCTCAATTGCTTACACAGTGGATAGGTAAAGGATTATGGACTAACTAGAAATTGATTCATGCCACAGAGGATATGATAAAATTGGGACATAGACAAAAAATTACAAAATTTATTAGAACTCATGTGGTTCCTGGTGGTGGTGGTTCCTCCATGGGTCTCTTCCTTTGTCCTATGCTTCAAGCTTTTGATATTGATACCATTGAAGAAGTGCCTGACGTTTCTTCTCTTTTATCTGAGAATTATGAGTTGTCCTTGTTGATGTTTCAATGTTTGATGGAGTCAGCACTTCCCATGGACACAGTAGTTGTGAGAACGCTTGATTGGCCTTGACATGCCATGTTGCAAATAGTCATTGTTCCTCTTCATAGGCTCGGGAACTGACCTCTCCACCTTTTTCTTGGCTAGATTATGTAGTGATAGGAGCTCCCTAATGGATGCTGAATGATTATGCCTCCTGCTTCGCACGTTCTACATGAGGTCCTTGGATTTTGCCTTCCCCTGGGTGTTTAGTTGCACCTTGAGAAGGTCCTCTTTGTTGTCCTCTTTTTAGGGGCCATCTATAATCACACAAAGATCAATTGTTAGTAAGGTTATTGAAAGAAGTTCAATTATTTCATACCTTACTTATTGTCTTTAATAAATATTAAATTCTTTGCTTAGTGTGATTTTAGTTTTAGAAATGTTTTCAAGGAATTTGCCCTAAAATCTTAATATTGAACCTGATTTGTTTAGGTGACACATCAAAGAACATGTAATGGTTTTGAGGAACATTTGATAAAATGATGACAAAGGGAAGGATAGATTTGAAAATGAAGTACTTGAAGGGTATAAAATGATGTGGTGATGTGTAGAAAGTACAAATTACAAAATTCACACAAGTGGGTCCTCCCCAAATGAGGTTTCAACCTATAATGCCCTTGTGTAACCACACCTTAAAATGTCCGTAGGCACTAGAAGGGTTAAATGTAATCTACATTGATGCACAAAACACACACATGTAGATACCACCTGGATGAGATATGAATTCAATGCTACACAAGTCACAAATACATAAATAATGATAGGAGGCGAATCGTAGAAGGGATTGTAGAGATTGGGACATGAGGTAACTGACCCAGGGCATAATGAATCCTGAGTGTAGGGCATGATTTATGTATCATTAGCCCGTCACTCCAAAATCAAGACCAAATCCATTCCTCCGATCAGTGACATCGCATTGTTTCATCCAATGATGGACAACCATAAGAGCACCATGACAACAAGGAGTATGATCACTGGGTGTTTCATACAGGGGAGGAGTGATTTTGCTTTGTGGCACTCTTCTTCTCTTCTCTCTCTCTCTCTCTCTCTCTCTCTTTCTCTCTCTCTCTCTAAATGAATGCTTAAGCTAGAGAAGCTACCTACCTTCAGGCATGGGTGCATGTCTTTCCAGTGGGACCCCTTAGAATAGCATTGAGTTTCCTTGATTGAGTGCCTTTTAATTACTCTTACTCCCATTTTTCATTAGATCTACAAGGATCTTAGTATAGCCAAGCTGCATGATAACTCTTATAGATGTCACCAAAGAGAACCCACAAGTCCCCTTAATGTCACATCCTGGCCATTCTCACTTAGTCCATCCTTCTTCGCTCTGGGTATAATAACATAAGGTTACTCTAAGTTTTAATGATTAGGAATATCATTGTACCTAGGGCAGAACCTCTTATTAATGGAATAGGTAGGTGGATGTTGTGGGCTCACTGTTCAAGTAATTAGTCACCTGAGACTTGATAACAGATAACAACACCTCAACCAATGAGTCACATGACTGCTTTATTCATAGATGAGATTACTCATAAAAAGACAAAAATACAAAAAGATAAAGCAATAAATTAAAAGGTGAAAAACTAGAAAATAAAAAGTTGAAAAATTAAAGAAATGGAAAAACATTTATTAATTCTATTTTAGAATGCAGGATACCCCCCATAGCTAAACAATTGAGCATGGCTAGAATTAATAAATGGAAGGCTAGGATCCTTGCATTCTAGAAATATTGGGACCTAGTCAAACTTACCCCATTGGGGTTCACACACTTGTATTAGAGTTGACATAGCGGGGCAAGTTATAAGATGTGGTTAATTTATAAGGAGTTGACCCACTATGGTACTTGTGACCATAAGATGGTATGCAAGGATCAACATGTCTCCCCATGTGGCTATATTCATTAGGTTGCATGGTTGTTGGAGTATTGATTGGTGGCCTAGAAAGAGTAATAGAAGGTATTGAGTTTGAGGAGGTAGATGCATCATAGCATTGAATTTGTGTTAAGTTGGAGGATGTAGTGGTTTCGAAACCGTGATGTCTCTTTCTATGGTCCTACCTAAAGAAAGGATGTTTTTGACATTATGGAGGGTTCCCATTGTTGTTGACAGTAGCAACACAAGTAACGTTCATGGGTTGATGCTATGGTGCAAAACCTTTTGGCACAACTAGTGGCAATGTAGAAGGAGGTGAATGATGAGAATATTGAGGGTGAAGAGAAGTGTAAGAAACATGAGGTCGTGATCCTGTTGGAGAGGACATGGGTTGATAGTACTTAGGAGAAAGATAACGATGTGATGAAATAGAGGATGTTGACCCAGTTGGGGAAACAAGATGTTGAACTTGATAAGCACTTGGCGTTGGGACATACGAAGGGTATGGTCTAGTTGGTGGTGACCTCCCCCAAGACTAAGGTTTTTGCCACTATGGTTGGACACAATATTTTTGTACAAACTCTGGATGTAACATTTCTCCCCAATGCTCATGTAAATGTGACAAGATTGGGTATTAAACTTTGGGGTAATCGTACAGGAAAATATTACATTGATACATATGATTGGTAGTTGAGTTCATATCCTTATTCTCTTTAACCCTTCTTTTCGATTATCTAGTGTGTTTTGTCCTATTTCTTGGTTTGTCATGGTTCTTCCTCTAATAATGTTGGCATATTCTCCACGTATTTCATGTACCCAGTTTGTCATCTTATTGATCTTTGCCTCAATTTCATCTAGTTATTATAGGATTGATAAAGATGATTCCACCTCCTTGAAGTGAGTTTATTTCTCCTCTTCATTATCATGGATCCTTGTTAAGTTGAGATTTTTGTCCTGTTGAGAACTTTCAACATTCTCCCATTTAGCTATTTCTCCTTCTTCTTTTGCTATTTGTTGGATAAGCTCTTGGAGTTGGTGGGTCTGTAGCTCGTATAGTTTACCTAGGGCATACATCCCTAGGGTCTTCCTTGTTTCATTACGGAGCCCATTCATGATGTGGTACATTAGCCTTTCCTTGGAGAACCCATGGCCTAGGCAATTATTTAATAATGAATAGTATCTTTCCAAGGCCATGTCCAAGGTTTCATGTTGCCCTTTTTTCCATTCTTGGATTTGTCTCCTCAAGGTTGATACTCTAGCATAGGTTTGATATCATTCAGTAAAGAGTTCTACCATTATCAACCAATGTGAAATTGATTGTGGTCTTAAGGACCTATACCATAATTTTGCTTGGCCAACGAGTGTTGTACGAAAGAGCTTAAGTTTTTTCCACCCATTATCAATATTGTTCCATACACAGGCATCATAGAAGGCTTGTAAATGATGTTGCAGATCTAAATCATAGCCTCCTGAAAACTTGGGAAAGTTATTTAAATCAAGCCTAGGTAGACGGCTTTCCTTACGATGCCTACAGGATGTTCGAATAGCCTCTTGTATATGCATTAGGCTCTTAGTGGCCAGTAGGGGTTCAGTGTCACTAGGTAGGTTATGAATTTACGAGTTGGGACTATGTTGTCTTCATTCATGTTGGCATTTCTTACTTTACCCATGGGCTCAATTTTTATTTCAACGCCAACCCCTTGAAAGATGGTCATCTGTGTCATGACCTGACGTTGAAGGAGCAGAGGAAGTGGAAGAACTAGAAGGCTCGTCATGACTTTTGTAAGTCTTCTAATCATCCCTAGATAGATTCTTGTTAACTATTAAGAAGGTCATAAGCCTTACAGGCCCCCTCATTCTATGGGATGTCTCATCCTCACTAGAGGTGCTAGAGTTGGATGACAAGAGTTCTTGAGTACCGTTGGGGTGCTCATGATCATAGGAGACCCTTGCATAGGATTGAGTACTCCTAACTTCATCTTCATCATCATATATTTCATTGGTTCTCCAATGAATTACCTCGCTAATTGTTGCATTATCATAGTCTTGTGAGAGAGACATTATTGTGAATCGTGTGTGGACTTATTTGAAATTAATTTCGTTTCTAAAAGATATATTGTGAATACTTTGTTACAACGATCTTGTATGATATAACTAATCTAGATAACTAGCATTGTCCCCAACAACAGTGCCAATGATGAGTGGCAAGGTACCCTTACACTCAACCATACGAATATGAGCATTCACGCATGATCTAGTCGAACTCCATGGATAGGCTAGTTGTGGTATCTAGATCGTTACACGTTGATCGCAGTTTGATGTCTTCTTACCTGGACTAGTATTTACTTTATCACGTATGATTTAGTTTAGAGTGAGGTGTATGATGTGGGCCTAAACTAGTGCTACTCATAGAAGCAATGGAAAATAACTTTGTTTTAGCTAATAGGGAGTGGGAGAAGAGAGTCTAAGCTAGCCTAAGTGCGATGAGCATCCTTCCTTAATCATCTGTACACATCTTAGATCTCATGTACTACTTTTGGGCTTACCAAGCATATATTACTTGAGTGCTCCTAGATACGCTAATGGATTACCAAGTAGTTACACTTCAATGTTCGTGATTAAGTCGTACTCATTCCACATTTAACAATAGGAATAGTAAATGATGGTAAAGAAATATTAACTAAGAAAACAATAAATAAAAATAACAATTAATCAATTAAAACTAAGTGAATGCTACAATGATGGAGTAATCTCGATCTTTATTGTTGGTCATTACGTGTCCAAGCATGTCACACTCAAATAATGGTTCCATACAATTACAAGCATCACACTGTGGGCATGCACTTGAGAAAATAGTCTAACTCCTATGAAAAAAAAATTGTAAGAGCTTCACTACAACTACTTCAAAAGATGTCTAAGTGTGGTGGGTGCGCAGTTATTTATAGCTAGAGACAGACACTGCATTAACAAGGCCACGTTAATGCATGGATGGATGCATCGACGGGGCCATGTTGACGTGGCCTAGTTGATGTAGTTCCTGATATCACGTACCTGATATCGAGTGTTCGATAACAAGGGTCTAATATTAGCACCTGGTTAATAAGGGTCCAATAACAGGGGTCCAATATTAGCACCTGGTTAACAAGGGTTTGATAACAAGGGTCTGATATCAACACCTAGTTAACAAGGTCCAATATCAGCACCTGGCAAACCACGATTCATTAGTTGTGGATAAGCTCCACTTGGGTTGTAAGCTAGTTGAAAAGTCTATCAGTAGTTACCTTGAGGTTAAGGTAATCATTTTGGCATTTTCATTTCGACGAATCTTGGATTAAGTGCATATACCCTTGATTCTTTCAAGTGTGCCATCATAGGACATCATTCCTTAGGATGTTCGTGCTCACATACTTTGCATCCTTTCTCATTTTCTAAGCTTGAGTCAGTACATTCTTCCATCAAAGAAACTTTTTCTTTTTGTTTATAGTGTTCACATTCATAGTCTGTTTTTCTTATTCTCCTTGCCCTTATTGAAGGCTTGTTATGTTCTTTCTTCTAAAATTTTCAAAGTTGTAGTATATTTTTCATTCATTGAGTTCCACATCCTTTCTACCTTGGTTGCTATACATTGACAAATTTTGGAATCAATAGAGTTTTCTTCATGATCATCTCTTCCAAGGTTTCTTTCTCTTACTTGTTACATATTCATACATCTCTTTTTTTAATAGATGGATCTCGATTATATTCCTCAACTAATTCTCTCTTTTTCAACTCCCCTTCCTCCTCTGCCACTTGATTAATTAACTTTTGGATTTTATGGGTGATCATATTTGATAGTTTTCCTTGGGCATATACCCTAAGGGTTTATTTAGTTTTATTCCTCAACCCATCAACAATGTGCCTAAGCTGCTTCCTTTGGGAAAATCGATGGCCTAGGCATCAAGGTAAAAGAGAGTAGTGTTTGCCCATTATTACATCAACAAATTCGTGTGACCCTTATTTTCAACCCTAGATCTACTTTCTAAGATTGAACACCATAAAGTAAGTTTGATATTTATCATTGAAGAGTTCAAGCATGGTACTCCACCTTCAAATTGATTTAGGTTTCAAGGATTGATACTAGCTCTCTGCTTCTTTGGTGAGTGTCATGGGGAACAAGTTAAGATTTTTCCAATTACTTTTGATATTCTATAAGGCACAGGCATCATGAAACACTTAAAGGTAATGTTGTGGATCTACATTGTATCCTTTTTCAAAATTAGAAATATTATTCATATCAAGTTGCTTGATGCGATTGTCCCTCACATGCTTGGATGGAATGTACATTGCTTCCCTAATGTTGATCATGTTGTGAGTAGTCAATAGGGGCTCTTCATGGTCATAGGGTTCATATGCTTTATTGTAGTAATGTCCCCTTTGATACTCATATCATTCTCTCTCTTCATGTCTATTCGTATCACTTCATGGCTCATACTCCTCATCTTCTTCATTAAGATGCCATTGAAAATACTCATGCTTATCATGAGCCTAATGTCTCTCTCTATCATGATCTCTAAACCTTTGTTCCATTCTATTATAATCCACTGATGATTGTAGGGAGGAAGATGTAGCAATCGAAGAATGATGTTGTTTGGTTCTTCTTCTATGACTCTGGAATTCATCTCTTTATGATCCTATAGAAACTATAGGCCTTAAGTTCTACTTATGTTTATAGTACTCTACTTGTCTTATTTGTGTCTCTGCAAGGGCTAAATGTAGTTTTACTTTAACATGTTCTTCTAGACAAATAATAGGTGTTTGTGAATGGGCTTCATGATTATGGTGGATTTTTTCTACTAAGAATGCATTTCCATCAAGTTCCTCTAGGACAACATTAGGATTGACCTTCTTTCCCTTGTTATTCTCATGCTTTGTCTCCATAGTAGCATCTCTTTATACTTGTGCCTTTGTGGATTGGTAGGGTCAAGTCATGTGTTTCATCACATCATACCCCTCTTGTGTATGGCTCAAATTCATTCTCCTTAAGGTTGTTTGAACCATGGTTGGTGTTGAACACTTTGGTGGCAAAATGATGTTGCCCTACAAGTCTCTCCACCTTAGTTGTTTATCTTGATGAAACATAAATGTAAAATTAGGATAATAAGGATTGAAATGAGCATATGAGATTCATGTTTTCATAGGCATACTCTAATCTTCATCATCATGTATTTTGTCATTGCTCTTTTGTATCTCTTTGACAAGTGACAATTTTCCTTTAAGTATTAAAGTTATTTTATATATTTGATGCTTAGTTTGATGTGTGTTATTGAAATTGGTTTAAGGTATAAGGATAGACTTTGTGGTTCTTGATACAATAAACTTTATAAGATCAATTACTTAGCACACATTAACACATCCTCAACAACAATGCTAATGATGAGCGATGGAGGTATCCCAACACTCTACCATATGTAGATGGGCAATGTAATTATGCTAGTAATTGATGTTAAGTTTGAGATCAGTCTTCCCACTTTAAGTTAGTATAGTTCGAGTGTAAGGTTTAATTCTTAGTGAAACATATGATTAGTTGATGTTGTGAGGCATTAATTACTTCTATTCACAAACATAATGAAAGTTGAGAATAACAATCTAAATCTAAGAAATGATGGTAACGTAAATTTACTCTAGCTTATAGTAATAAGCATCTAGTCTTGGTCTTCTATACATGCATTGGGCTCATATAATCATTACTAGGTTACCAAGTGTTATGCTACTAGGTGAAATAAGTAATAATACCACTGGGATTACCGAATGATTACACTTATGTACTTGAAACCAATTATACTCATTTCAATTTACTAATGAACAAGTAAAGTAAAGTACTTTGAAAACGTAAAGAGTTAACTACGTAAACATAAAAGTTAAGCTAAGTAAAATCGTAAAACTAAGTGGATGCTACAATGATGAAAAACAATCTTGATCTTTATTTTTGAACATGAACTATGCCCAAGTACACTTCACTTGAATAAAGATTTAGTACAACTACTCTACACCACATTGCAAGCATTCACTCTATCGCTAAAGCTACAAAAACAAATTGCAAGAGTTTAGCTAAGGGTGGAATGAAAAAGTTATTAATTTTGCACCCAAGTGCTAGTATTTATAGGGTTGCATAGATCCCAAGACATTGCATCAACAATGACGTAGGATGGACTATGACATCATAGCTATGATATCGTAGATACGACATCATAGCTATGATATCACATGGTTACAAACATTGACTTTATCAAAAGACATTCAAGATGGCCTTCATATGAGTAAATGAGGGCAATCTCTCAATGGTGTAGAAGACTCATCAAGGATGGATCTTCTACATGGTTCAAAAGACTCATTAAGAATGGGGAGAAGCTCAACTGAGAGAAAATTCCTTGGTATAGATTTTGCAAGAAGCAAAACAAAGGAAGATACGCTAAGGATGGGGAAAAGATCCACTCTGAGTAAATTCCAAATTCCAATTTCCATAACTAGCATTTGTTTCATTTTAAGTATCATTGCCATCATAGTTGTCTTTATCAAGTAAAGTTTCAACTTCAACCCTATTTTGTCCCTATTTTTTATCATTTATGTTATTTTTGTATTATGTACTAGCTATGTATTTTTATAATTTAGAGCTACTTTCTATACTTAAACCCATAACTCAAGAATTTGCACAATGTTATGACATGTGTTCTTACAACTGATGCCATCAATAATGCTTAGAAGTAGAAGTTCTTGAAATAACGCTTAGCATCACCATGTTCCAAACTCTCTTAACATATAAATGTTAAAACTTCAAATTTCAATAAAAATTAGACATACAAAGTACACCAAGAAAAAGAAAGAAAAGCAAGATTCATATCATACATATGTTGGAGCATGTTGCTAAGTTTGATTGAAATTTCCTTTGAATACTAATCAATAAACAATAAATGAGGAATTTTTTTTAACCAGGGGGTTAGATTTTGACTAAATTTGTTGTACTTCATCAAAACTCATTTCAATTGTGTTTACATTTTGTCTTTGTGTAGTTTGATTTATTATTTTTGTAAAAGTGTTTGAAGGCCTTATCACCAACTAGGGTGTCATGGTTGCTATGAGCATTCTCTCAATTTTTTAGTCTTGAATTTTGAACCCTCATTGGATAAGACAATTAAAAATTTTTAAAAAGTAATCATAATACAGGTCAAAGGCTATCTTGAATTTAATGCTTTTAAGTAATTACACTTTCTAATATTGCTTTATAATTGAAAGATTTAAATGTTTTAAAATGTTTCATGTTAATTGGAATAGTGGGGGAATGCCCCTGGAGTTACCCTAGTCATTCCCTAGCTAAATCCTCTATTCAATATAACCACTAATGCACCTATGTTACCCTATTGCACTTGTTACGATACTTAACCTAATGTCCTATAGCATGACTTGATGACAACCATGCATCACATGTGTCTATGTTCCCCTCCATTTCTAGGGGTAATTAACAAAATAATACTAGTCCCAGGGTTAGAGGAGCCACCTTTTAGTATTTTGATAATTTTTCATTTGGGGGAACTCAAGGACTTATTTCCCAGTTGCACTTGTGTAGCCACAACAGGTTTTGAAAAAGGAATTGATTGCAATTTAGAACCCATCCTTCTTATAACTTCTCTTAACTAAAAAAAACAATTCAATTTAATGAGCAAAAAATAAATGGATAGGGAGGGATTTGAACCCTCAATATTTTTCACTATGCTATTTTTCAAGACCAAAGTCATCACAAAAATTCTTACCCAAAAATTGTGCATGTTTCTTAGAAATGCTTACATAGGGTCCTCAATAGTCACCCTCACAAAAATTAGAAAAAGAAAGTAGTGTTAGTCATAGTAAGCTTAATTCGATGATGGGTGAGGAGTGGTGTTCCACTATGAAAAGTTGTAAGGTCTTGGATTAGCATCATCAAGTTATAGTGTGAGTTGTGTGGGGTCGTTCCCACTCCTATAGTCACCCTACGTTACCTTGGTGTGATATAAGGTTGTTTAGTTAAATGAAAATGCTTATTGTAACCTATAGTCTAAGGAGTAACCTTGGTCATTCCTTGGCTAAAGCCCTTTTTCATTACTACTAATTTTAGTCTACTAGTTCACTCATGCTCAAGACAGAGCCATCCAATGGTGGGCTTGCTCCTCCTAGTATTAAACAAAAATCTAGTGTTAGTCAAAATATAAGATATAAAAGAAAAAAAAACCAAATATAATGACTTTAGTGCTCATTACATTTTGTGGTAAGGGTGAAATGGGAATTGACCAATGGGAGATTTCCTACTTTAGTGGGAAATGACACCGTTATTCCTATTTGGGGTTATACCTAGTATTTTTAGTTTACTTCGATGTTGTATTTCTTACATGACCAGCTAGGCTAGTGAGCTACACATTATTTTATATTTAGGGGCTTTATCTAGGAAATGATCCCTACATGACCCTAAGGTACATTGCGTTGAAGATTTTGTGTTCAAAAAAATGTGTATTATAACCTATAGTCACCCTATGTTACCTTGCCATCAATGTGTGTTCTACGAGTGTTGCTCGCTCTAGCCTCTTAAATGAAAATAGGGAGAGGATTGGTTAGAATGTTTAATCAATTGACAACCTAAATTTTTTATTATCCACTTTTTTGTGATGCTAGGTGAGAGTAGGACTTCAAGGTTCTAGTCCTAGTATAGGGAATCCACCATGGTGCTTTGGGCTAGCACTCACAGTCAAAGACCCATTCATCATATCTCTAGGTGACTATGGGAGCAGGAACACCCTCAGAGTTACCTTGCTTACATATTTCTTAGTTTACACTATCACTTACCATAATTACACTTGTTACTATGTTCTTGAGAGTTCTCGTTAGTGACTTAAAAGTTTCACCTTAATACTTACAAGGTAAAACTCAACACTTTAGGATTACACCTATAACTTAGGGGTGGCAACTAGTGTGGGAGAGGGAATGGCTAGGGTAACACTATCTTGTTTTGCTATTCCCCCGCTAATGCACCTATGTTACCCTTGGTCCTATAGGATATTGGCTCTAATGGGCCCACCCTGTCCTAGGTACTCCAAGGGATGACAACATCTTCCTTTAGTGATTGAAATCAAGGGTGGCTATCGTATTGTATATATTCTTCTATGAATGCAAATTTGGTAGTATGTATGTTACTAGATAAGTATTAGATTGGGCCTTATATTTTTTAGTTTTATCTCCATTCCTACTCTTATATACCATTTGGATACTAGGTTGGATTTACCAGGTTAATCATATGGAGGCAATCTTCAGATGTGTACAAAAGTACTCTGCTATTTAAAAAAATCTCAAAGTTCTCTCACATATATTTTTTGCTTGAAATAGATGAAAATTTTTCTCAAAATCTTTCTACTAATATTTTTACAATGTATAATAGTGATTCTCAAAATCTTTCTACTAATAGTTTTCAAAATGTATGATAGTGGCTTTGAATTACTAATATTTTCAAAATGTATGACACTAACCTTGAATCATGTCAGAGTGAAACTATATCTAGATCAAGCAAAATTCACTGATACAGATAAATAAAGTTACCAATACTTGAGACAAAGTCACTAATACTTGAACTAATGACAAGAGATTAGTCAAATCAAACTCAAAGTATAAGTGTAAGCAAAGCTCTTCAATAATTATTATTGGGATACTATTTTCTTCATTACTTAATATTGGACTGGTATTTTCTTAAGATCTTTATTCACTTAAGAGTTTTGTTATAAGCAACCAAATGATTAAACAATGTAATATCAATGGTAAAAATTTTTAGAATCCATGAGCTATTGAGAGTCCATTTTAGTGAAAAAGTAGGGTGAAAGAATAGGGGATAGGTTGTCATAAAGCAAGGAAAAAAGGAGAGGGGTAGGTGGTAAACATGATAAAGGGGATAGTTGGTGGAAAAGTAGGTGTTAAAGGATATAGATAGATGGCTATGTGATTTATTCATAAATCATGAAGATTTTCATGTGCAGAAAATTTCTCACTAAATGATGGTGTAATGTAGAAGATTTTGTATCAGGCTAGTGAAAAATAATGACATACTACATTCCATGTCTTTGCCTGTTGGTATCACTTTAGTCTCTGTGTGTAGGTAATATATTTTTTGGTTTCTATGAGTACTCGCCACTACACTATCTATGCCTACTACCATTGTTTTGGTTTTTGTTAAATTATTATTATTACACTGATTCATTTCAGGCCTAGGCTATGCAAGGTTTGTTCATTTTCTCTAATGTTAATCTTATTTGCTCTAGTAGTGCCCTCGCCATTTTCAACTGATAATAACTACATTTTTTAGGCCTACTACCATTGTTTGATTTTTTCTTATATTGTTATAGTTGCACTAATTTATTTTAGTTTAGGCTTTATTTTCTCTTTTGTTAGTCTTTTGATTTTTGGTAAGTCATCTGACATTTTAGAAGGTTTCTAAATCTATGAGATTTTTGGTTATACCCTTGTGGTTCAGTTGTGATTTTTATTTTCTTTTATTTTTTTTCTTTTTACTTCTTCTGATTTGACTTCTATTATTGAATTTGGTCACTCAGGGTTTCATTGCCATTTTGTGATGCTCTTGTCTTCATCTGTGAAATTGTAGCATGAAGTGATGCATGTTGTAGGCTATAGTTGGTGTAGGCTATGAATTTGAGAGGTAAATTTATTTTTGATACAACAACACACTACGCTATATAACAGAGTTGTGGTCTCATCACTCAGTAATTATGTGTGAGATTCTGTATTTGGTTTGGGTTCATAGAGCATAAAAATGAGTGACATTTCTCGATAAAAATTGCTTTTTACAAAATTCGTTAAGCATGAAAAATACTCTATAAACAAACTTAACTTAACAAGGGTAGGATGGTGGGCTATCATGGGTGATAGGTGGACAAGGAATTATCTATCATTCCAAACACCTCAATCATTGTCCTAATATAGGCATAAGATTATTGTTTTTTTTTTTTTGCCTTTAATCGATTCCCTTATACTATAGGTCTAGAGAACTGTGAAACAAATGTTTAGGGCTTTAGGATTTTTTGGCCTAGGGCCTAATGAGAGATTTCTTTTATACTTGGAATACACCAAAGGTACTAATGAATTTTTCACTTTCTCTAAATTGATCAAATTTTGTAAGAACATTTTGATTTTTTATGTTCATAGAAAGTTCATGTATTTTTTTTTACTCCTATTATTATAATAATAGATGTAAAGACATTAAGGATGGTTTTTACATGAGTACACAAGGTTCATCTCTTCATGGTGCAAAAGACTCATCAAGAATGGAGCTTCTCCATGGTTTAGAGGACTCATTAAGTATGGGGGGAATCTCCATTGGGAGCAAATTCTGTGGTGTAGATTTTGCAACAAGCAAAAAAAAAGAAAAAGAAAACACATTAAGGATTGGGGAAAGCTTCACTGGGATCAGATTCCAGTTTCCAATTTCCATAACTGTCATTGGTTTCATTTTAAGTGTCATTGCCATCATAGTTGTCTTTATTAAGTAAATTTTTACTTTCAACCCTATTTTTTTCATTTATGTTGTTTTTATATTATGTAAATGCTAGCTATGTATTTTTATAATTTAGAACTACTTGCTCTAGTTGAATCCATAACACAAGAGTTTGTGCATTGTTTTAATGTGTGTTCTCACAACTAATGTCTTCGATAATGCTTAGAAGTAGGAGTTCTTGAAATATCGTTTAGCATCACCATGTTCTAAACTCTCTTAACATTTGAATGTTAAAACTTTGAATTTCAATAAAAAGTAGACATAGAAAGTACACATACATACATTGGAACATGTTGCTAACTTTGATTGAAATTTCCTTCAAATACTGATTAATAAACAACAAATGAGAAATATTTTTTTAGCCAAGGGATAGATTCTTACTAAATTTCTTGTACTTCATCAAAACTTATTTCATTTGTGTTTATATTTTGTCTTTGTGTAGCTTGATTTAGCTTTTTTATAAAAGAGTTTTAAGGCCCTATTGTCAACTAGGGTGTCATGGTTGCTATGAGCATTCTCTCCTTAATTTTTTAGCCTTGAATTTTGAACCCTCATTGGATAAGATAATTAAAAAGTTTTAAAAAGCAGTCATAATACAGGCCAAAGGCTATCTTGAATTTGATTCTTTAGACATTATAATGTTACCTTGTAATTAAAAGATTTAAATGTTTTCAAATGTTTCATGTTAATGACATTAGTGGGGGTAGGCCCCTAGAGTTACCTTGGTCATTTCTTGGCTAAAGCCCTAGTTTGATTTAACCACTAATGCACCTATGTTACCCTATTAGGCTCATTGTAGGACTTAACCAAACACCCTACGACATGAGCTGATAATAGCGATGCATCACTTGTGTCCATGTTCCTCTCTATATCTAGGGACAACTAACAAAATAACAACCCTAGGTACCTCGAGCCCCCTTCCTGTATTTTGATAATTTGTCATCAAGTGGAACTCAAGGACTCGTTCCCTGATTGTGCTCATGTAGCCGTAGTAGGTTTTGAAAAAGGGATTCATTACAATTTAGAATCCATCATTTTTATGACTCCTCTAAACTAAAAAAAAGCACTTAATGTAATCAACAAAACATAAAATTAGAGAGGGATTCAAACCATCGATAGTTTTTACTATGCTAATTTTCAAAACTAGAGTCATTGTGGAAACACTCATCCAAAAACTATGCATGTTTTACAAAAATGCTTAAGCAAGGTCCACAATAGTTGTTCCTCATAAAAAGCCAAAAAAGTAAGTGGTGTTAGTCATGGTAAGCTTAATTTGGTGGTGGGTGAGGAGTGGTGTTCCACTATGAAAAGTTGTAAGGTCTTGGGTTAGCATCATTGAGTTATCATGTGAGGTGTGCAGGGTTGTTCTTGCTCCTATAGTCACCCTACATTACCTTGGTGTGATATAAGGTTGCTTAGTTGAATGGAAATGCTTATTTTAACCTATAGTCTAAAGAGTTACCTTGGTCATTCCCTAACTAAATCCCCTTTTCACTACTACTAATTTTAGTCTTCCAATAAACTCACTCTTAAGACAAAGCCTCTAGTTGTGGGTGTGCTCCTAATATTAAACAAAAACTGAATGTTAGTCAAAATATAAGATACAAAAGAAAAAAAACCAAATATAATGACTTTAGTGCTCACTATGTTTCATGGTGAGGGTGAAACAGGAATTGACCAATGGGAGATTCCCTCCTTTAGCAAGAAACAAGACCCTTACCCATATTTGGGGTTATATATAGTATTCATAGTTTGTCTAAATGTTGTACTGCTTACATGGTAAACTAGGCTAGTAAGCTACACATTATCTTATATTTAGGAGCTTTAGTCGAGGAACAATTCCTATGTTACCTTGGGATACATCAAACTAAAGATTTCACATTCACAAAAATGCTTATTGCAACTTATAGTTACCCTATGTTACCCTACCATCAATGTGTGTTCTACAAGTGTCACTTGCTCTAGCCTCCTAAATAGAAATAGAAAGAGGATTGACAAGGTTAGTCAAAATGTTTAAGTAGTTGCCAACCCAAATTTGATATTATATGTGTTGTTGTCATGCTAGCTGAGAGTAGGAATTTGGGGTTTTATTCCTAGTATAGGGAATCCACCATGGTGCTTTAGGTGAGCACTTACAGTCAAAGATTCATTCATCATATCTCTAGGTGACTATGGAAGTGGGAACATCCCCGAAGTTACCCTACTTACATATTTCTTAGTTTGCACTATCTCTTGCCATACTTACTCTTGTTACTTATGTTCTTGAGAGTTTTCCCTAGTGAATTGCAAGTTTCACCTTGATACTTATGAGGTAAACCTTAGCAATTTAGGGTTGCACCTAAAAACTTAGGGGTGGTCACTAGGGTGGGAGTGGGAATGACTAGGGTAACGTAGGGGTCGTTCCTACTCCTATAGTTGCCCTATGTTATTTTGTTTTGTCATTCCCCTAATAATGTGCCTATGTTACCCAAGGTCCTATAAGATATTGGCTTTGATGGGCTTGCCTCATCCTACATACTCTAGGGTAGGACAACATCTTCCTTTAGTGATGGAAATCAAGGGTGGTTGTTGTACCATATATATTCATGTATGAATGCAACTTTGGTAGTATGTATGTTACTATATGAGTATTGAATTGTGCTTTAGATTTTTCACTTCTATCTCCATTCCTACTCTTATATACCATTTGGGTACCAAGTTGGATTTACCAAGTTAATGTTATGGAGGTAATCCTCAAGTGTGTACAAAAGTACTTTGCTAGTTAAAAAATCCTGATGTTCTCTCACATATATTTTTTTCTTGAAATAGGAAATTTTTTTTTCTTAAAATATTTCTACTAATATTTTTACAATGTATAATAGTGATTCTCATAATCTTTCCACTAATGTTTTTCAAATTGTATGATAGTGGCTCTAAATTACTAATATTTTAAAAATGTATGACATTGACTTTGAATCAAATCATATTAAAAGTAGGACTAGATTAAGTAGAAGTCATTGATACAAATAAACAAAGTTACTAATACTTGAAACAAAGTCATTAGTACTTGAGACAATGATAAGAGATTAGTTAAATCAAACTCAAAGTATCAGTGTAAGTAAAGTTCTTCAATACTCAATATTGGGCTAGTATTTTCTTCATTACTTAATATTGGGATGGTATTTTCTTAGGATCTTTATTTATGTAAGAGCTTTGTTATAAACAACCAAATGATTAAACAATGTAATATCAATGGTGAAAATTTATAGAATCTATGAGCTGTTGAGAGTCTATTTTGGTGAAAAATCAAGGCAAAAGGACAGGGGATAGGTTGCCATAAGGCATGGACAAAATAAGAGGGGTAGGTGGTGCAAATGATAGAGGGAAAATTTGGTGAAAAAAAAGGTGCTAAAGGGTAGGAATAGGTGGCCATGTGATTTATTCATAAATCATGAAGATTTTCATATGTAGATTATG
Organism: Gnetum montanum; assembly: GCA_015680685.1. Lineage (NCBI taxonomy): Eukaryota > Viridiplantae > Streptophyta > Gnetopsida > Gnetales > Gnetaceae > Gnetum > Gnetum montanum. Next base: position 702,505 of record MNCI01004329.1, read on the forward strand.
TAGAATTTTTCTCACAAAATGGTGTAATGTAGAAAATTTTGTGTCAAGCCCATGAACAAAAATGGCATATGGCATTCCATGTCTCTGCCTATTGGTATCACTTGAGTCTTTGCATGTAGGTGAATTATTTTCTGGTTTCTAGGCATACTCACCACTATGCTATTTGTGCATGCTACCACTATTTGATTTTTTGTTAAATTGTTATTATTGCACCGATGCATTCGAAGCCTAGGCTATGTAAGGTTTATTCATTTTCTTCAATGTCAATTTTCTTTGCTATGATAGTGCCCTTGCCATTTTCAATTGATAATGACCATTCTTTATAGGCCTTCTACCACTATTTGATTTCTTCTTATATTTTTATTGTTATGCTAATTCATTTCAAGTTTAGGCTCTGTATGTTTGCTTATTTTCTTTTTTTTGTTAATCTTTTGGTTTCTAGTAAGTCATATAGCACTTTGGAGGTTTCTAAATCTATGGACTTTTTGGTTGTGCCCTTGCAGTTTAGTTGCGATTTTTATTTCTTTTATTTTTTTCTTCTTACTTCTTTTGATTTGACTTCTACTATGAAATTGTTGCCATTTTGTGATGCTCTTGTCTCTGTTTGTGAAATTGTAGAATGAAGTGACACATGCTGTAGGCTATAGTCAGCACAGGCTAGGAATTTGATAGGTAAATTTATTTTTTATACATTAGGTTAGGAACCCTGTTTGAGGGTCGCAAGGTCAACGTGACACCACACTATGCTATATAATAGAGTTGTGGGTTGGTTGCTTAGTAATTGTGTGTGAGATTTTGTATTTGGGTTTGAGTTCATAGAGCATAAAAATGAGTGAAATTTCTTGACAGAAACTACTTTTTACCAAATTCATTAGGCATGATGAATACTCTAAAAATAGACTTAACTTAATAGGGGAAAAATGGTGGGCTATTGTGGGTGGTAGGTTTTAGGGAATTTATCTATCATTCCAAATGCTTCAGTTGTTTCCCCAAGATAGTTATACGATTCTTACCTTTCATGCATTTAATTGATCCCCTTAGACTACAAGTCTACAAAATTGTGAAATGATGGTCAAGGCTTTAGGAATTTTTGACCTAGAGCCTAACGAGAGATTTTTTTTATAGTTGGCAAATGTTAAAGATACTGACGAATTTTTTTATTTTTCTAGAATTGATCAAATTTCATATGAACACTTTGATTTTTTATGTTCTGAGAAAGTTCATGTATTTTTTTCTGACTCATGTTATTGTAATAACAGATGGAAAGGCATTGAGGATGGCTTTTATGTGAGTACATGAGGGCCATCTCTCTATGGTGCAGAAGACTCATCAAGGATGGAGCTTTTCTGTGGTTTAGAAGACTCATTAAGGATGGGGGAAGCTCCACTAAGAGAAAATTCTTTGGTGTAAATTTTGCAAGAAAAAAAAACAAAAGAAGATACATTAAGGATGGGGAAAAGCTCCATCGAGATCAAATTCTAGTTTCTAGTTTCCATAACTGTCATTGGTTTCATTTTAAGTGTCATTGCCATCATAGTTCTCTTTATTAAGTAAATTTTTAGTTTCAACCTTATTCTTATCATTTATGTTATTTTTTATATTATGTAAATGCTATCTATGTCTTTTTATAATTCAAAACTACTTGCTATAGTTGAATCCATAACTCAAGAGTTTGCACAATGTTTTGAATTGCATTCTTACAACTAATGTCATTAATAATGCTTAGAAGTAGAAGTTCTTGAAATAACGCTTAGCATCATCATGTTCCAAACTCTCTTAACATTTAAATGTTAAAACTATAAATTTCAATAAAAAGTAGACATAGAAAGTACACCATAAAAAAAAGAAAAGAAAGACTCATATCGTACATATGTTGGAATGTGTTGCTAAGTTTGATTGAAATTTCCTTCGAATACTAATCATTAAACAACAAACAAGGAATATTTTTTTTATTCAGGCAAGTAGATTTTGACTATATTTGTTGGACTTCATCAAAACTCATTTCATTTGTGTTTATATTTTATCTTTGTGCACTTTGATTCAATTTTTTTGTAAAAGAGTTTTGAGGCCCTATTGCTAACTAGGGTGTCGTGGTTACTATGAGCATTCTCTCCTTAATTTTTTAGTTTTGAATTTTGAACCTTCATTGGATAAGACAAGTACAAAATTTTAAAAAGTAATCATAATACATGATGAAGGCTATCCTGAATATGATGCTTTTAAGTAATTACACTTTCTACTATTGCTTTGTCATTAACAGATTTAAATGTTTTAAAATGTTTCATGTTAATGGTACATATTCTTGTACGAATGAAACTTTGGTAGTATGTATGTTACTGTATAAGTATTGGATTAGGCTTTAGATTTTTTAGTTTTATCTCCTTTCCTACTCTTATATATCACTTGGGTACTAGGTTGGATTTACCAAGTTAATCCTATGGAGGCAATCCTCAAATGTGTAGGAAAGTACTTCATTATTTTAAAAAATTGGAAGTTCTCTCACATCTATTTTTTGCTTGAAATAGATGAAATTTTTTCTCAAAATCTTTCTACTAATATTTTTACAATGTATAATAGTGATTCTCAAAATCCTTCTACTAATATTTTTCAAAATGTATGATAATGGCTCTGAATCACTAATATTTTAGATATGTAGGATACTGATTCTCATAATATTTTTACTAATATTTTCAAAATATATGACACTAACTTTGAATTAGATCAGAGTGAAACTAGGCCTAGATCAAGTAGAAGTCATTAATACAAATAAAAAAAGTTACTGATACTTGAGACAAAGTCACTAATACTTGAGACAATGATAAGAGATTAGTCAAATCAATCTCAAAGCATTAATGTAAGCAAAGTTCTTCATTACTTAATATTGGAATAGTATTTTCTTCATTACTTAATATTGGAATGGTATTTTTTTAAAGATTTGTATTTACTTAGGAGCTTTGTTATAATCAACCAAATGATTAAATAATGTAATATCAATGGTAAAAATTTACAGAATTTGTGAGTTTTTGAGAGTCTATTTCGGTGAAGAAGCAGTGCAAAGGGACAAGCGATAGGTTTCCATAAAGCAGGGGCAAAAGGAGAGGGATAGGTGGTGGAAATGATAGAGGGGACAAGTTGGAGAAAAGTAGGTGCTAAAGGATAGGGATAGGTGACCATGTTATTAATTCATAAATCATGAAAATTTTCACATGTAGATTGTGTAGAAGATTTTCATTGAATCATGGCATAATGTAGAAGATTTTGTATCAAGATCATGAACAATAATTACATATTGCATTCCATGTCTCTACCTATTGGTATCATTATAGTCTCTATGTGTAAGTGATATATTTTCTAGTTTCTAGGCATACTCACCACTACACTATATGTGTCTACTACCAATGTTTGATTTTTCCTTAAATTGTTATTGTTGCATTGATTCATTTTAGGCCTAGGCTATGTAAGCTTTATTCATTTACTCGACTATCAATATTGTTTTCTCTAGTAGTGCCCTCATTGTTCTCAACTGAAAATGACTACGTTATTTAGGCCCACTACCGCTGTTTGATTTATTCCTATATTGTTCTTGTTGCACTGACTCATTTCAGGTTTAGGCTCTACATGTTTGCTTATTTTCTTTTTTGTCAATCTTCTAGTTTCTAGTTAGTCATCTAAGACTTTTGAAGGTTTTTAAACCCATAGGATTTCTAGTTGTGTCCTTGTGGTTCACTTGTTATTTTTATTTCTTTGATTTTTTTCTTTTGCCTTCTTCCTATTTAATTTCTTCTTTGAAATCTACTCGCCTAGGTTTCATTATTGATTTGTGGCATTCTCATCCTAATGGCTCCATCTATGAATTCAAAAAATTTAGTACATTATTTAGGGTTTCAAGTGGTTGAAATTGTAGGTCGTTCCATTTGTTTAAAGAGTTAAGGCTTTACAGACTTTTAGAAGAACTAGTTGTGAATTTGTAAGGTAGCATTGTATCCTTAAAAACCATCTATTACTTTTTACTTTATATCAAATATTTTTACCATATTTTAAATGAATTATGTGGAAAAATTACCAAAAAAGGTGAATGGTCTAGCAAATTCCATAGAAATGATGCATTCACCAATGCATGATGTAGGCCATAGTTGGTGCAGGCTAGGAATTTGAGAGGTAAGTTTATTTTTTATATATTAGATTGAGAACCTTGTTTGAGGGTCGCAAGTCCAGCATGGTGCCACATTGCGCTATATAATAGAGTTGTGAATTGGTCACTCAATAATTGTGTGTGAGATTTTTTATTTGGGTTTGGGTTCATAAAGCATAAAAATGAGTGACATTCCTCAATAGAAAGTACTTTTTAGAAAATTCATTAGGCATGATGAATACTATGAAAATAGACTTAACTTAATAGTGGTAGAATGGTGGGCCTTTGTGGGTTATAGGTGGATGGGGAATGATCTATCATTTTGAACACTGCAGTTGGGGCTTGAAGAATCTCATAACCTTCATGCCTTTTCTCAGTCTGAGATAGTAGGTCTTCTAAACTATGAAACAATGCTTAGAGCCTTGGGACTTTTTAGCCTAGAGCCTAATGAGATATGTTTTTCAGTTGGAATACACCAAAAATATTGATGAGCTTTTTTCTTTTATCAAAATTGATCAACTATAGTAAGAACATCTTGATTTTTTATGTTTGTAGAAAGTTCATGTATTTTTGTCTGACTTTTGTTATTGTAATAACTAGAAAGACATTGAGGATGGTTTTCATATTATCTTCTAATGGCAATCTCTCCATGGTGAGAAAGACTCATTAAGGATGGAAAGAAGCTCCAATAAGAGCAAATTCCAGTTTCAAGTTTCCATAACTGTCCTGTGTTTCATTTTAAGTGTAACTGCCATCATAGTTATCTTCATCGAGTAAAGTTTCAGTTTCAACCCTATTTTTTTAATTTATGTTATTTTTATATTATGTAAATGGTAGTTTTATTTTTATAATTTAGAACTACTTGCTACATTTAAACCCATAACTCAAGAGTTTGCATAATGTTTTGACGTTAGTTCTCACACTTGTGGTCTCGATAATGCTTAAAAGTAGTAGTTCTTCAAGTAACATCGAATGTATTAGCATTAACATGTTCCAAACTCTATATTTAAATGTTAGAATTTTGAATTTCAGTAAAAATTATACATAGAAAGTGCATAAAAAAAAGACTTGTATCATACATAGGTTAGAGCATGTTCCTAAGTTTGATTAAAATTTCCTTTGAATAGTGATCAATGAACAACAAAAGAGAAATATTTTTATTGGCTAGGTGGGTAGATTTTGACTAAATTTATTGTATTTCATCAAAACTCATTTCATTTATGTTTATATTTCATCTTTGCGTAGTTTGATTCAATTTTTTTGCAAAAGAATTCTTTCTTGTTGGGCCTAAAACTATAGAGTTTTGAGGCCCTGTCGTCAATGGGGGTGTCAACACATTTTCATCCACACATATGTATCAATGCATCTAAGATGCATTGATGGGGATGTGCTAACGATGCTTTGTTACAAGGATGCATCGACAAAGTTTCCTAACATATCATGTCTTATCATACTCCCCTGATTGACTAAAAATTCATCCTTGAGTTCCATATAAATGGATGAAGTTTTATTATAGAAATTGTGGGATGACCAAGGGTAGATTAGCTACCATTACAAAATTGGAGTGTTGCATTGCAAAATTTTATTCGAGTGGATGTATTACAAAAAGATGAAAAGATTAGACAAACATCAAAGTTTGCAAAATTGCAAAGGTCTTGAAAAATCCACTAACGATGAATCTTCTTGTTGTTGCTAGTAGTGGTAAACTTTCCAACCTTGATTATGTTGATGCTTTTCTTTTTATGGAGAACATTCTTGAAGGATGGACTGAAATTTCTTCTCATCGTCACATGGATCCAACAAACATGTGATGTTTGAGCTTTAATCTTGGTATGTGGTCTATTTGTCCAGGGGGAGAGCCTCCATTATTCTCTCCTTGGCCTTGTTTCCTTTGCTTTTACAAGACCTTCAACCTTAGGGATTCTATTTGGCATTATCAAAAATCACCAAAGGATCAACATTAGTTTTGATAATTTTTCATTAATATTTAACCCTTTCTAAATCCTTGGTTAGCTTAAAATTCAAAAAAAATTTAGCATGTAAGCTCAAGATGATTCCATAATAATGTTTTTCAAGGCTCTAAGGTAACTAAAATCATCAAGTTGTTTATGTTATTTTGGTTATTTTTACTATTAGTTACCATAATGTTCGAAAAAGGGATGTTAGAAAAATTTCAAAAAGTACATTTGTAACTCCCTCATGATAAATGAGCTTAACTTTGGAAGCCCACAAGTTTTCAAACAATTAAAATCAAAGGTCTAGATCACACGATGACCAAGGAATATTGAATTTGAAGGATATTTTAATATAAAAGTAGTAAAAATTAATTGAAATTAATAAGAAGTAGTCCCAAAAGCATGCATAAATTTAAAGAAACCCTCAATGATGTTCTTGAAGATGTGAGGTTTGGTTCAAAGTTGTCATCAACAAAAGTTATGTAAGTGGGTCCTTCCCAAAGCAAGCTCTTGCCATAATGCACTTGCATAACCACTTTTATAGATGTCCATGGGCACCTTAAAAGTTAAATGTAGATCATGCATTTATTTCAAACAACACACAACTACTTTGGTTAGGATCTTGCACTATACTATAAAAAATCATTAGGTCCATAATTACATGCAACAGTGAGGTGAATAATGGAATGAGAAGGGATTGTGGAGATTAGGATGTAAGGTACTTAACCATGTTCGCAATAGGTGCTTATGTCAATTATGATTAAAATGACCATAATACCTATTCATCCAAGTTTTAGGTCAAGTTCATACCATTAATGGTGGCATCAAATTAATATGTTCCTTCATACCTACCATCATGAGTCCACAACAACCATAGAGAATGAACATCACTCCAAAAAGAGAAGAAAGAAGAAGAAGGAAGGAAGAAAGGGCCTTAATTAGATAGGTGTCTTCAAGCATGGGTAACATGTCTTTCCAACCCCATAAACAATGCTTGTAGCCCATTATTATGTTTAAGTGGTGTGCTTTGAATTCCCATTGGTATCTCTCTCTCTCTCTCTCTCTCTCTCTCTCTTCTTTTATTTTTTTCTTTCTTTCTCTCTTCTTTTTTTTTTCATGGAAACCACACCATGCAAAGACATGCTTCCTATTTATTAATCGACAATAAGAGTGATGATACGTTCCTAGAGGAGTCATAAACCACAACAAGGAAGTCAAGAAGAGAACCCACAAATCCCCTTGAGGTCACATGCTTTTCTATTCCCAACTTGGTCTTTTCCCTTTTTTCAAGGCACAATGATGAGTAGTTAATTTTTAGTTTCATGTGAGAATAACCATATTACTTTCATGATAAAGACCTCTTATTTATAGAAATTGAGGGATGGATGATGTGGTCTCACTACTTTACATAATTGTTTACCCAATCATCTTGATAGCATAGGATAAAACTCAACACATGGTGTCAACTTCTACATCATGACTAGCAATATTATTAACAAAGACATAGTAGAAATTCATAAAACATAAAGGAAATGACTCAAGAAAAGACAAAATTATAAAGAAAAGAAAAATAACAAGAAAAGGAAAACATATTAAGAATTAGAATATTTATAAAGATATACGAAAATGATAAAAAATTGTAAAACAAAAAAAAGTAAAAATGCATTGATTAGTTCTTGATTCAAGATGGGGCATCTCCCCCATGACTAAGCTCATGGTGAGCATTTGGAAAATGGACCACACATTTGCGTAGTTATATACCATAAGCTTTCCATTTATCATCTTTAATGATTTAAGGTTTTGTTTAGTAGCACATTTAACATTGATGATAATCATGTTTTGATCATTTGAAGATATATCTTTAGTTGGACTAGAAGGTGTTTTTTAAAGGGGTCCAAACATGTTTCCTTGTTTATTTTCTATTCTATTTCTTACATCTCCTTATTTAACATCTTCTTTTGATGTAGTCAAAATGTAAGATTTTCTTCTCTAAGTTCTCTATTTGGTTCATTTTCTTAGGAAGAGAATTAATAAGTGGGTTGGATGTTTCCATGCATCTTTTAAATGGTTTTGTATTCTCATTTTTGAGCCACTAGGTGTATTTTGGTTTGGTGGCTATTGTGTAGACTTGGTTTTGTACACACACTTGTTCCTTAAGTTTGTGGTGGGTTGGCATAGGGATTATGTTAATACTTTGAACTTTTGGCCCAAACCTGCATCCATTATCATTATTAGTAATGTATGGAGTTATCTATCTCTCCACAATGATAAGTTCATCTTTTATGTTTTGTGTAGGAATGGTAATGGTTGTTGGCTCTTCCATAGGATTGGGAGATATTGTTTTTGTGAGGAAGGATGTTGCACCAGATTAGCCTTGTGCTAGTTTTGATGAGCCAGTAGGTCTACAAGTTTTATTCACATGTGTGAAAACTATCCTAAAGAAAGGATGTTTCCAAGACTTTTGCTGCGATCTACTAATATTATCATTTACTTATATGTTTGGAATGACCAAAAACATCGGTGGTTGGAATCACCGAGGGATTAATGAATGCACAACCTTAACCCCACCTTTGAGCAAGGGCCTTACTAGAAATGGAGGTGGAGCATCCTAAACAGTCTTGTCAATCAAATAGGAACTTTGCCAATTGTAATTGAGGTAGTGGGTGCAACTAGGGGGTGGCGTGGTTAGCCAAAATGCAAATACAAGTGACATGAAATGATGCTAAGTGTCAAAGTGGTGTTTCCTGATGCTAAGTGTAGAGCGTAGCCACAAAATAGAGGTAAGTGTAGCCAAGGGTTTCGACCAAAACAAGGGTGTCAACCTATGAAGACTACTACTCGAGCGTAGTATAGCGTGATGACCTATGAAAAAGTGTGAAACAATGTAAGAAAAATGTAAGAAAATGCTAGAAATAGGAGAGAGAAATGGAACACTACCCCAAATGGGAGCATAGTTAACTTCAAAAAGGATCTTAGAAGGTACACACTGTATAATAGGCATAGTGGGAGTGTAGTCAGAGTCATGGTGGTATCTGGCTGTGAAGACTTACGCTTACCATGATGAACTATGCCTGTCAAATTGGCTGCCACAGTGTACCATGCAATGCAAGGATGTTACAGGACTATTGTATGCCATGTGATGTAGGCTGCAATGGGGCCATGGTGTACTATGCTGTTTAGAGATGCCACGAGACCGCTGTGTACCGTGCAGTGCAATTATGCCTTTCCACTGGTGTGGTGTGCTTTGGGTCTTGTTTGCCCATGGAGCTAAGTGCCAAGATGCCAAAATGAAAAATGCCAAATGAAAGTGCCAATTGCTAACAACCTAAGAAAATGGAACCCCCCCCCCCCCCAAAACATTGGAGCGCACGGGTACTTATAGGGCTAGGGTTAACCCAAAATGCGGATCAGGTGCCACATGGTAGTATGGTAGGTGGGACTATGAGAAAAATTCAAAAAAATTTCTAAGTCCAAAGGTGACCAGAAAAGTTCAAAATTTTTTTTAACTCTAACTGCTATGCTTGCCCTGTGTTATGCGTGGGACATGAGATGTTGCCTGGGAACAGGGCATAGCATGGACACTTAGAAGAATTGGGTAAAAATTGTAGTCTTTGTTCTTGGTATGCTAGATATGCTCTAGAGCATAGCAGGAGGGGTAGTGTCAAGAGTTAGAAAATCTACCAAATGCTTCTTCCATGCTGAGCTAGCTTGACAGCTTTTGGCTTGACACTTAGGCAAAATTGGCCACTGAGGTGTTGACTATGTTGGCTATGTTCTAGAGCATAGCAGGGGCAATGGGAGCATAGCACAACACTTAGAAAATTCTACAAAACTAGCCATTTATGTGTTGGCTATGCTTGCAATGCTCTAGAGCATAACAAAGCGTAACAGCTATAGTGCCAAAGCATAATAGCTACAGTGTCAGGCATAGCACAACACTCAGAAAAATTTCTGTAGCTTGTGTCATCATTATGAAACTTAGTCAAAATTGAAGAAAATTGCATGTTGAAGCTTACTACGCTCTATTGTAATGGAGAGTGTGGTCTTAGCACTTAAAAAAATTTGTAGAAAGTGCCATCATTCTGACACTTGGAAAAATTTTGCAAATCTGGTAGTTGGAGCTAAATACACTCAACACTTAGAAAAATTTGAGCAAAGTGCCACCATTTTGACACTTAGCCAAATTTGTAGTCAAGATGTTGAGCCCTAAAATTTTGTGATGTTTCAATGGACCCTCTTTGTTTATGTATGGAGGAGTGGCTCAAGAGACATTGACAAAGAATTGCAAAACACCACAGCAGATGTGGCACCAATATTGCTCATCGGTACTAGATCAGGTGTTGTTCCATCATGTTCAAGCGTGCTGTGGATAAGGGTATGCTTGGGAAAAGTGTGTAGGCAATGTGCTAGGGAGATGAAATGCAACCATAGGAAGTAAAATGTAAACAGTGTATCTTGATGCAAGATGCAAAGCCAGCATGGCTGATAGTGATCATGGCATGAAGTGGCTTGCCTTTGAAACATTAACCTCTTATCAAAGTGCTCATGAGAGAGTCAAAGTCGATCCAAAGCTAAGCCAGTTGCAAAGTTGTAGCATTGTCAATTTTCTTGAGGATGTGCTTTTCCCTGTTCTCCTTCTTTTTGTTTTTTCATTTTTTGCTCTTTTTTTAGTGAACCTCCATTAGGTTTGGCTTACTATTGAATGCTAGCTACAAGGTATTAACCATAAAGTGGATGGGCTTTGTGGGCCATCGAGTATATGGGCTTTGATTTTGATACAACCACATCATATCTGTAGGATAGGTGTTTCCTCCCAAGGATGAGGTGCATTACATTCGCTTACGTGTTGACCAGTCAATAGAGGCTCTCCATGGAATGAGTTGTGCTACATCCACCATGGGTTCTATGATGTGATGTAAAGAGTGTATGCCATGTGCATTTACAATGTGTATACATTAAATGGTTTGCATGTAGGGGAATGCAAGAAATGCAAGAGGGTATAGGAATGCAAGAGTGAATGTGCATAGGCTAAAAAAAGATAAGGGGGATGTGCATTCTTGAGTGGCTTAACTAGTCTAATCATGCATATTAGAGTGATGTGGAGACTTGTTGTTGTGATAAGATGCATCTTTGTACAACTAACTCCAAGGCTTCGTCCTCCAAACACAACTTTGAAAAGATAAGAAAACCACACAACGTGAAATGCAAGTGCAAATGCTAGATGTGAAGATGCTACAAGTGCTAGACACAAAGATGTTGCAAATGCATCACATACTACACCAGTTGCAAGTGCTTAGGAAGCTAGTGAAAGTGCCAATGCAATGATGCTTTGAGTTCCCCAAAGGCTACACTGATGGGAGGTGCTTTAAAAGATCAGTAGAATGGTGGGAGGTGATGATGTTGTGAGTGTGTGAACCTAGTTTAAGATCTTGGCAGACCATGAAGTGCTAGTTTATAGTCCTTGTAGACTGTTGTGTGCCAATTTAACATCATAGAGGACAAGCTATTATGCTAATTTAACGTCGTGATTTAAGGACGAGCTATGGATGCCAGTTTAATTTCATAGCCCAAGGATGTGTTGTGCTAGTTTATAGTCATAGAGAACTATCTATGCCAGTTTGCATCATGGAGGATGAGTGCTTACCTTGCTTGTGTGAGGTGGGAATCTACATGCATAGTCATGCTATGTGCTTGCAAAATCCTGCAAAAATCAACTAGAAAAACAATATCAAGCGACAACTATGTAAAAAAGTTAAAATGCACAAATGAAAGGAAGATAATGTGAGAAGCAATAGTTTTGGGTCATTTCAGGTCATAATGGTAGTTTAAGGTCATTATGGGACACATGTGCTAGTTTAAGGCCATTTCAGGCCACAATGATAGTTTAAGGCCATTTCAGGCCATCAAGTGTTACTAGTTGGACCATCGTTAGTTTAAGGCCATTTTGGGCCATGTGTTTTTGTAGTTTTATGATTTTTTTTTTATGTGTTTTTGATGTTTTTCAAATGCAATGCATAACCTAACGCAATGAATGCATAAACAAAGCAAAGTAATGTGTAAACTAGGCAAACAGGTGAAATGTAAATGCATGAACAAATGCAATACAAGAAAAAACCAAAAATGCATGGCCTATGGAGGCAAGGGGTAAGTAGGTGCTTAGCATGTTTTTGGCCAAGGGAAAGTCTTGGTCATGTAGTTGCTTCCTAACTGGGCATGGATTAGGGGGCTATTGGCTTCAACCACTCATTCTGGTGTGTTAGCCTTATGTGTTGCATTGGTTTCTCCAAGTGTACCACTAAGAAACTCCACCTCCGACACTTGTTCCATGTCTATGTTGTGGGTAGCCAGAGAGGGGATGTTATCACCATGGATGATGAATTGACCACCTTCATATGGAAGGTGGATTTCTTGATGGATGGGAGAGAAGACAACCCATATTTGGGCTAGCTAAGGCTTGCCCAGGATCAAGTTGAAGCTTGGAATCTCCTCTATGATAGTGAAATCTATGCTAGTGGGGAATTGTTCTCCTACCATGAAGGCTAAGTTGATTGTACACCTAACAGTGATACGTGATTCATTGAAGGGTTTTAGACATGTGATTTTGATTGGCTTGATTTCATTTACTAGGCCTAGCTTGTCGATGATGGAGTACAGGACTACGTTTGTTGTTACACCATCATTGACATGCACTTTGCAGATGGTGCACTACCTAACATGTATGCTAAATGATAGTGGAGTTGTAGTAACCTCCCCTTCTTCAGGGTTAACCTTAACTACATTGTCGTGAAACACTAGGGATGTTGAACCTGATTCTTGTGGTGTAGGGTTCAACATCATTACATGGATGGTGTTCTCATTTGCAAGGATGTCCTCCATAATAAGAATGGAGACCAACATCTGGGCCAACGCATGGTGCTGAGCAAATGAGGTCATGACTAAGTCGTACAAGCTTAATGTTGTATTCTTTTGCTTGAGCATTTATTTCACCTAAGTTAGTGCAGCTATGAAGTCCTTGTCATTAATCGTTGTATTGGCCTTGACTTCCTTCATGTGGCTTGAGAGATGAATCTATCATGGAGGGGATTTGGGCTTGGGTTGCTTGGCTGACTTAGGGGCAAGGGTCCTAGTGTTCAGTTATTGCTTACTGGTTATGGCCTTTGCTTTGACCATGAGGGTTGTGAGGTGCTTGTTTGTCCTCTTGTGTTACATTTGGTAGGACTACCTGGGTTTTTAGTGGGATCGGTCCTTAAAGGAGGGGCTGAGACCTTGCCTACTATTGGGCTTTAGGTAGGTGGAGGGCCATCATGTTGTGGCACCCTTATGAAAAATAGTGGTTTAGGAGTTGTTGCAGGGCCAACTTGTTGTGGCATCTTGATGATAAAAGGTTTCTTAGTGGTTTTTGTTGTTGTGTTATGCTAGTTTAACATCTTAGTGGATGGTTGTTGTGGGACCTTGACCACAAAGGGTGTTGTGGGTGCCTGGGTGGCACTTTGATAACAAAGGGGGGACTCTTGTGAAGGCTGAGGGGATCCTTGCCTTGTTGGGAGGCACACGGATCAAAAAAGGTTTTTGTGAAGGTTTAGACTTGCCACATATGTTGATGGAGTTTATGATGTAGGGGGCGTTGTCTAAGTTGGATTGGCTCACTACATCGAGCACCAGTTGGCCCTGTTCTATCATTCTTTGTAGGTCATCCTGCAAAGCATGATAGTTGTCCATACTGTGACTAGAAATCTAGTCGTAATGACAGTATTGGTTCAACTTGAAATGTCATGGGATTGGGGGCTTGTTCGGTACTACTAAGGTGGGTTTCCTTAGTAGTTCGTAGTACCTATCATGTTTTTGGTGGGCAATCTTTGATACATGTTTGTATTGGATTCACCAAACTTTCAGGAGTTACTCTAGTAGTCTAGAGGGTTTCATTGGTAGCAGTGTATACTTTGAGTAATCCTTGCACTCAAAGTTGGACCTTGGGGTAGCCCCTGTCAATGTAGGTGAGTTGGTGCCAAAGTTGGTGGCTTTGTGAGCTAGGGCCTTGGGCTGCTTTCTTGTTAGACCCTATTTGGTTACTTTTGTGCTTGTGGCCACTATTTCCATTGTTGCATTTTGCTTGTGCACATGTTGGTTTCTGTAGGCCATGTAGGTTAGGTCGTTACTAGCTTGGGCTGCCTCCTCTATGCCCTTTATTTGGGCAAAGGCTTGGCTAAGAGACTTTGGGGCCAGGTAGTATAGTTTTAACTTGATGAAGTTATTGACTGCACCCTTGAAAATGGTCAACATGTGAGTCTCTGCTAGTGGCTCACAAATTTCTTTCAAGGTGGTGCTCCATCGTTGGATGAATTTGGCCATGGGCTCTAGGGGACCTTGCTTGACTTGCATGAGTTGGTTGAGGGTTGCTTCAGGCTTTCGGTTGTACCTGAAGCATGTCACAAACTGGCTAAGGATATCCTCCAAAGAAGAGATTAAGGCCGTGGGTAGCACATGATACTGGTCTAAGGCCTTGCCAATGAGTCACATGGGAAACACATGCATGATGATGTGTGGCTAGGCTTGAAGGAGTAGGCACTTGGATTGAAATGTGAACAAGTGTGCATTGGGATCTCCTTTATCATTGTACTTGGTGAGTTGAGGTAGATGGACCCCAGTTGGGAGAGTTAGGGGCATGACTGTAGGACTTATGGGGTTTTCCCAATAGAAGTCTACCACCTTGATGATTTCAAAGGAGGTAGCTTTGAGTTGGTTGATCTCCTCTTTCAAAATTTGGATTAGTTAGAATGCTTGATCCAAGCTTGGGGATGTGTTGGCCGATCACATTGGCTAGGCTTGTGTTGGTTGCATAGCATAGGATCAGATTGTTGGTTACGGAGTTTCCTAGTTTAATGTCATAGTGGACGATCATTTCTAGTTTACATCATAATAGATGGATTTAGTTGATGCATTGGTTGAGCGATGGGTGCAGTGACCAAGGTAGGCCACACATGAGTGGGTTTGATGAACACCGTGGGCATCGATGAGACAAGTGCGATGTAGGATTCCTGAATCATTTGGGGCTAGGAGGTGGCCCCTGTGTGAGCATAGGGTTGGGCAAATGTAGCGATCACTTACAAGGAAGGTTGAATTGGCATGGTTCCCATCTCGGAGAGGATAGGTAGACCGAACCAAGGAGGGGCCATACTAGGAAAAGGTTGTTGGAAGATAGTGCAAAGGAGGCTCTTACGTTTAGAGCAAGCCTCAAACTCATCTTCTTCCTTTTGTGAGGCTTCCTCGTAGGTTGTCCCTATATCATGCTTATTTGCATGAATGAGTTGGGATAATAGCTGGTGGTAGGACTCCATGAGTGGAATTATGTCAAACAAGGAGGGGTTGTACTCTTTTCCGTCCCGGTGGACTTGTTCATAGTCCTATTTTGCCTCTAAGTTANGTCCCGGTGGACTTGTTCATAGTCCTATTTTGCCTCTAAGTTAAGGCAATCCATTGGTAATCCTGCTTGGATTTTGGCACAAACAAAATTGCATTGTTTGTGGCTTAGCGCGGCATGCTTTAGGTGGATCCTAGTGTCAAATGTGTTAGACACTAACATGGAAGGTTGATCTTGATTCATGTTCATAGATCAAGTTATGAGAGTTGCTATTTGCAAAAAATGGCTAACTCTAAAAACCATAGAAAAATGACTAAGTCTGATAGTAGTAGAAAAATGGCTAAGTATAAATTGACTAAGTGTAAAATTGTAGAAAATTGGCTAAGTATGAAACTATAGGAATTTGGCTAAGTATAAAAGTGTAGAAAAAATGCCAAGTATGGAAATGCAAAGAAAATGCTAATTATGAAAGCTACTGAAAATGACTAACTCTAGTGCTACGCTTGCTACGCTAGAGCTGGCTATGCTCTCCCGAGCACCTAGAATTTGGTTAACTGCCAATGATATGCTTTGGCTTTTATCCAACAGGGTTCTAGGGGAACTGACGATGGGGTCCAATCTATACCAACCAGTGGTGGAGAGAGCATGTGGGACAACAATCAGAAAATGTAGAAGGAAATGGTGAGGCCCTCCTTCAAGTGCTAAAAACTGGAATGACTGAAAATGTTGATGGATGGGATCATCAAGGAAATAATGGATGCACAACCTTAACCCTACCTCTATATGAGGGCCTTGCTAGAAATGAAGGCGAAGCATCCTAAACAATCTTATCAATCAAATAGGGACTTTGCCAGTTGCAACTAGGGTAGTGGGTGCAACCGAGGGGTGGTGTGGTTAGCCAAAATGCAAATGCAAGCGACATGAAATGGTGCTAAGTGTCAAAGCAGCGTTTCTTGGTGCTAAGTGTAGAGCATAGCCATGGAATGGGGACAAGCATAGCCAAGGGTTTTGACCAAAACAAGGGTGTCAACCTACAGAGACTATTGCCCAAGTGTAGTACAATGTGATGACCCTTGAAAAGGTAGAAAAAGATGTAAGAAAAATGCAAGAAAATGCTAGAAACGGGGGAGAGAAATGGAACACAGCCCCAAATGGAAGTGTATTTAACTCTAAAAGGATCTTAGAAGGTACACAGTGTACAATAGGTGTAGTGGAAGTGTAGTCACAATCATGGTGGTGTCAAGCCATGAAGTCTAGCACTCGTTATAATGAACCATGCTTGCTAGGTTGGCCACTGTAGTGTACCATGTAGTGCAGAGATGCCATGGGATCACTATGTACTATGTGATGTAGGGCTGTAATGGGACTGTGATGTACCGTGCGATGTAGGGATGTCATAGGACTATTGTGTATCGTGCAGTGTAGCTATGCCTCTTCACTCGTGTGGTGTGCTCTGGGTTTCATTTACCCATGAAGCTAAGTGCTAAGATGCTAAAATGCCAAATGCCAAATGCCAAATGAAAGTGCCAACTGCCNAGTGCCAAGATGCCAAAATGCCAAATGCCAAATGAAAGTGCCAACTGTCAACCCTTAAAATGTTGGGGCATAGGGGTATTTATAGGATTAGGATTAGCCAAAAATGTGAATTGGGTGCCATGTGGTAGTGCGGTAGGTAGGATTACAAGAAAAATTTAGAAAATTTTCTAAGTCCAAGGTGATTAGAAAAGTTTAAAAATTTTTCTAACTCTAGCTGCTACACTTGCCACGTGTTACGTAAGGGACATGGAACAATGCTTGGGAATAGGGTGTAGCATGGATACTTAGAAGAATTTAGTAAAAATTGTAGTCTTTGTTCTTGCTACGCTAGCTATGCTCTAGAGTGTAGCCAAAGGGTTAGCCTTAGGAGTTAGAAAATCTACCAAATCCCTCTTTCATGCTAAGCTAGCTTGTAAACTTTTGGTCTAACACTTAGGCAAAATTGGCCACTAAGGTGCTGGCTATGCTCTAGAGCATAGCAGGGGCAATGGGAGCATAGCACAACACTTAGAAAATTCTACAAAATTGACCATTTATGTGTTGGCTACGCTTGCTATGCTCTAGAGTGTAACAACTATAGTGCTAGAGCATAGCAGCTACAGTTATAGTGATGGAAAAATAGATCAAGTAGATTTATTAGATTTGCTTTTGAAATTGAACATTTCTTTCCAATTGATAAAAGCTTTGATTTATTTTTTAATCGCCTTGATAATGTTTCTCTATCATCCTCAATGATCCAAAGTAGAATGTGGCCCCATATTTTATCTAAAAGTCCAAATATCACTTATGTAGCCACAACCTAGCTACATATCCATAATTGCTATATATTATCTTGTGGATCATGTGCCTTATAAGTTAGAAATTGGGAATTTTGCCTTCATTGTCAATTTAATTCACATTACATATGTTTGAAGTCTAGTTTAACTCTTGGATGGGTTCAAATAATGAATTTTTTCATTGGTGGAATTCATTTGGCCATTATTCCTAAATATATTATGCTACTTATCATAGATGTTTATTAAGATTAATTAATGAACTTCATGCTGATTTTATATATTCAAGAAGTCTATTTCAAACTTCATTACCAATATTTTATTTATTTCATCACTTCTTAGATTGTCCAAAGGTGATGTATCACTTCACCTATTGAATATGCTTTCTTTAACACAATAAATGTGCTTTAAGGAGAATTGAGAATCCTATGAGTCTTATTTTATACCAAGTTGATCCTCAACTAAATAGCTTAAAAAGAAGTCTTTCTATATATTCACAAATATTTATTGCTCTGAGAGACCTAGGAATTAGCTTAGCATGGAATGATCCATCTACAACACAAAAGATATTTTTCTCCACTCTAATGATTGATATGACTCTCCAAGGAATCAATAACCACATCTATCAATATTATTCAGCATGCTTGTACTATCAAGTGGATGCCTTCTTTCTACATGTATGATTTAAAAGAAAAGTAGAAAGGCATATCGTAATAGCTTAGATAAGGTTCATTGATTTAATCTTATCTCTTAAATGTTCTTCCTCTACTATAAATCAAGTGCTTGTAAATGATAAGAGACACATAAGAGCAACATCTTTAGCTAATGCATCTAGCTTGCTAGGAAGCATTCCTTAGCCCTTACTTATTATGTACTTTGGTGACCTATGAATTCCATGGTCATAATATAGTTCCAACATAAGTTTTAAGATTAAAAGTTGTATTTGTATTTACTAAATAATCTAAAGACTAGTTTAGTACCTATAATAACATAAATACTACCAAAGTACATTTCTATAGGAATATATACGATTAACATGAAAGATTTTAAAACATTAAAATCTCTTAAATAAAAAGTAATATTAGGAAGTTTGATTACTACTAAAGCATCAAATTCAAGATAGCCTTTAACCTATGTTATGATTACTTTTTAAAAAATTTTGGTTCTTTGTTAAACCCCAAAATTGGTAGTTTTTAAATCTTAATTACATATTGTTAATTATTTAATTAGTGTTTATTTTAGTTATTTTAGTTTATTATAGTGAGGAGTATTAGTTTATTATTATTATATTATTATTAGTTTATTAGTTTATTAGTTTTTATGTACTAAAGAATCAAATCATAGGCACAAGTTTTATTGTTAGGCAGCCATGTGGTGGTAATTGAAGAATCCAATTTATTGATCTATATTGGTGTTATGTTTTTTGGTTTTTGGTTTTGTTTTTGCAGTAGTAAGAAGAATGCACATTGAGGATTTATGGCGGTAATGGAGCTGCAACTTGGACATTGGTGTTGTAATGTGGGTGTGCTACTTCATCAACCATGTTCTTTGACCATGCAATTGTAGCTATTTTCTGCATGTTACCTTGCTGGGAGTTGTGTGTTTCTTTTCCATGTGATTAATGGATGTTACAATGAACATTACTTGCACAAGTGGTGGCGATGGATGTTACAGTGAATGTTACCTGCGTGAGTGGTGGTGGTTGATGTTATAGTGAACGTTACCTATGCATAGGTGGTTGCAGTGGACATTACAATGGATGCTACTTGTGGGTAGTAATTGCCATGGCCATTATGCATGGGTGGTGGCTCATCATTTGCTAAACTGGTCCTTATAAATTCCCTGGCTAGATGCCATAGAGAGAGATAGAAAATAAAAAAAAAGGATTGGAGAAATAGAGAGATGATACTATTGAGAGAACAACACTAGATTAGAATTTTTGTTTGTGCATAAAATTGTGAAGGAAGAGTGTTGATACTTTGTGGAAATTAACAACAAACAATGTTTTAAGATTGTGAAGTTGTTGCACTGTGGAGACAACAGAGCAGGGTCACAAATTAGGTGACATCTCCTTTGTAATCTTCCTTATTTTTCATAAATTTATTTAAATTCAATTTGGTTCAAATGATTGTATTCATCTTTGAACTTAATGTTATAAGTTAAGGTGAATGTTGTTGATTTTACTTATGAGTGACAACCATAAGTGTGGTGTTCTTAATTGAATCTAGATCTAATAATTGGTTTTATGTCTTGATGATCTTTTGACTTTAAACCATTTCTCCATGGGATATGACTTGCAAGTCAATCATAGACGAGGTGACAATTTTTATAATGAAAAAAATGAAGATAAAGATTAAAGGTATCTAGCAACAATTTTTTTCTTGGCTCATTAATTTGGCATCATTACTAGGGAGGCCAACAAAGTTAATCATCATCAAGAGTTATGTATGTTTTAATTTCATTTTGTAATTTCATATTCTAGGTACATTATATTGTATTTTATTTAAGCAATTTGAAAAATGGTTTCTTTTACTTATTTTTTCTCACATTAAAAAAATCCAAAACTAAGGAAAACTCCTAGGAATCAACTCCTCTTATCGTACAACCAATTGAAACTATTAAAAAAGTTGCAATTAAAGCCATGATAGTAGGAGTAATTAAATTAGTTTGTAAATTCTTAGGAATGGTAGCCCATGAATGTGCCAATAAAGAATGTTCTTATTAAATGAAACCAACAAAGCAATCAAAGAAACCAACATGAAGTCAACCTTCTAGGAGCATTCTTAGCCTTTTTAAACGTACAAAAGCCACTCAAAAACAAGACTAAGAGGAACCAATACAATCAAAATCTGATTTTTCTTCTCCTTTGACAACATAAAATTTTAAAGAAAAAACACAACATAATTTTTCCATATATGTTAATCCTCTATTTGATATTCCAACTACAACCATGAGTTCAACTAGGGGGTAGGGTCTCAAAATCTAAGTACTACCCCAATATCAACTTATGTGACCACAATTGGAGGTATTACCTAACTAGTGAGTACTTTGAATTTACAAACTCCACTACTAGTCTCTATATCTATACCAAATCTTATAGTAACCCCAATAGTAACCTCTACTTACATGATGGGATCATCTTCACATCATACACCTCCCCCATTTTCCTTAGGTTCAATTCCTCTCTCCTTTGGTAATTTGAGTTCCAATGTTCCAATTTGTCAACCATACCCAAGACAAACCTTTGGGGTGTTATTGAATCAAAGAACATCCATTATACCTTAGGGACCATTAGTTTTTTCACAAGGAAGAGATGTAGAGGTTAAAAATATTCATTTATTACCTATCTTTAAAGGAACAAATGATGAGGATTTGATTACCCACATAAGAGAATTTGAAACAACATTAGCCATGTCAGTACCTCAGAGTGGGGATAGAACTAAGATTATTACCTTTAAATCAACCTTAAAGGACAAAGCTAGTTTTTGGCTACAAACCCTTAGAACACAAATTAGTTCATGGGATAAATTTAAGAATTCTTTTCTACAAATATTTCTTTCTAATGATAGGTTATATTTATTAAGGAAGTAATTAATGAGTTTTATGCAACATCAAGATGAAGACTATGAGAGTACCTTTGATAGATTTAAAGGATTATGCTTAAAAATTCCAAACCATGGATTCCCAGGCCATTAATTAATTCAAATCTTTGTAGAAGGCTTAGTACCTTATTATAGGAAAAATGATGACTTTGTATATGGAGGAAATATTTTAAAGATGAACCCAGAAGATGGTTGGAGAATCATAGATTTGTTAGTAGATCAAAGTAAACATTGGCTGAAGCCCAATATTATGCAAGGCATGACTCAACAAATAGAATAGTTAAATAAAAAAAATGGATGAGTTGACACAATTAATTAAAAAAAAAACTCATGGAGTTCAACGAGAAATGTGCAACATTTGTGGTAGTCCCCAACATGACCAAACAACTTGTCTAGCCTTGTTCTATTATCAAGAGGAAATGCAAGAGTCAGTAAAGGATTTTCAACAATTTAAGAGCCAACCAATAATGAACTTTCCTCAACAACCATTTTACCAATAATAATATCTTTAAAATAACTTTAGGCCAGTTAAGAATCCAACTAATGAACACTTGGATAAACTCGTCCAAAGCCTTACTTCCTTCATAGAAGAAAGTAGACAATTCATGAGTGAGACTAGAAGGAGATTTCAAGACTTAACAAGAAATGAATTACCATCCCAACTTGAACTAAATCCTACATCTCAAAGAAAGGGTAAAGAGCAATTACATTCCATCACTACAAGAAGTGGAAAAACAATTGAATCTAAACCCCAAAAGAAGGTGAGATTTCAAGAGGTAGGGGACACAAAAAGAAATTTAGCCACAAATAGTAAATGAGGAAGATCAACCAACTACGGAAAAAGAACAACCATTACTCTCTAGGCAACCAATTTTACCTCCTTTCTCTAAATAATTATAAGAGGATTTTACAACTAAAGCCCATCTTGAAATTTTTTTTAGTGAATTGTATTTGCATATCCCTTTAGAACAAGTAGTCAAAGACACACCTTTTTATGTCAAATACTTAAGGGAATTATGCGCTAGGAGAAGAAAGGAGAAAATTCCTAAACGGGTTTATTTGATTAACAATCTTTCTCAACTTATATAAAATCATGAAATTTCAAAATGCCAAGATCCTGGAGTCCCTACCATCCTAATCAAAATAAATGACCAAGTAATTAAAAATGCCCTATTGGATTTAGCAGCCAACATTAATATCATGCCTCTTGAAATGGCTAGGTCACTTAATATACAAGATATCAAAAGTGTAAACATGACAATATCATTGGCTGATGGTTCAAATGTAAAATCCATAAGAATAGTAGAGGACTTGATAATTAAGGTAGAAAAAGGAAAATAGCCAATTGACTTTGTTGTTTTGGAAGTAAAATATTTTGATTGTTTTCCTATTATATTAGGTAGACCTTGGTTAGCAACAGCTAATGAGGTAATTAATTATAGATCTAGACAACTTCAACTTTTCATTGCTAATCTTATTTTTACACTAAATATATATGATAAGGTAAAAGAAGATAATTTAAATGTAGACTTCAAGGAAGCAAGAATGCTTTACACTTTACCCACTTTAACAATGGCACAAGATAGGGAAACCTTAGTGTTGAATAATTTTGAGGAAGGACCTTTAGATCCCTCAATTAAAGAACAACATGATCTCCTTGACCAAATTTTGAATTTGGGTTTAGGAAATATTGGAGAAATAATTCAACCAACAAATAAAGATTCCTTTGTTCTTAGAGAACTACCTAGTGCACTTAAGTATGTTTTCCTAGATCATAATAAACTATTAATAATAAATTCCCAACTTATGAATAAGCAAGAAAGAAAATTATTGGAAGTTCTACGTAGAAAATCTAGGGCATTTGCATGGAGTTATGAGGACCTTCACCACCCAACATTTGCCAACATCACATCTATCTAGAGGACAATGTAAAACTAGTAAGAATTCCCCCAAGACTAATTAATCTAGTCTTAAAACAAATTATTAAGGATGAAATTTCTTGGAAAGAAGGAATAATATATCCAATAGCTAATAGTGAATGGGTAAGCCCCATTACTATAGTACCAAAAAAAGGGTGGAAAATTGGGAGTCTATGTACATTATAGAAGGTTAAATCAAAATACAAAGAAAGACCATTTTCCATTACCATACATAGATCAAATTCAAGAAAAATTAAAAGGACATGAATATTATTGCTTTTTATATGAATTAAGTGATTACAATCAAGTAGCCATTGCCCCTAAAGACTAACATAAAACAATCTTTACATGTTCTTATGGAACTTTGCCTTATAAACGTATGCCTTTTGGCCTTTGTAATACACCAACTACTCTCCAAAGAGCCATGATTTCAATATTTTCTAGTATGTTAGAAGATTATGTTCAAGTTTTTATGGATGAAATTTTAGTCTATGGGAATAATTATGATGAAACTTTACAACATATCGAACGTGTCTTAGATAGATGTATTAATACAAATTTAAAATTAAGTTGGGAAAAGAGTTACTTGATGGTTATGAGTGGCATAGTGTTAGGATATGTTATTTTTAAAGATGGGATAAGGATGGATGATGATAAAATAAAAGTCATATCTACACTTTTAGCTCCAACTAATTTAAAGACTCTTCAATCTTTTCTAGGACATGCTAGGTATCATAGAAGGTTTATCAAAGACTTTTCAAAAATTGCTAAACCATTATACATGCTTTTAGAAAAAGATGTTTCATTTGTTTGGACGAATGACTATTAAGAAGCATTCTTGGAATTGAAAAATAAGTAAACACAATCCCTATATTAAATGCACCTAATTGGGATTATCCATATGATCTAATGTGTGATGCTAGTGACACAACAGTAGGGGTAGTTTTAGGACAATACATTGATCATAAACCATGAGTGATTTGTTATGTGTCCAAAAGTCTAGACCAAGCCCAAGTAAACTATAAAACTACAAAAAAAGAATTATTAGCTATTGTATATGCTCTAGATAAATTTAGACATTATTCAACCAACTCTTTCTCCTTTGATGAAGATTTGAGGATAATGGACTTTTCCTTTATTGCACCTTCACTTATGAGATTCATCTCATAGGTAATAAGAGCACTTTGAAGCTCTTCAAATATCAACACCAAAAAGTTTGTAATCTCTTCCATGGCTATAAATTTTGGTATGAACTAAGGTTGCAAAGTTCTAATCATTTTTATGATCACATCACTCTCTAGCAAGTCCTTGCCCATCCCACATATGGCTACTACTAAGTCATTAGCTCTAGAAATATAATCTTTGATCTTTTTTCCTCCTTTCATTTTAAGCTTATCATATTTACTTTACAACACTAAAAGCTTTGATTATTTGATAATGAAAGTATCTTATAAGTTATATCTAGAGTTTCCCAAATTTCCTATTACAGTTTTGCACCTAGCTATTATATTAAATTTAGATTTGCTTAAGGCACAATAAAGATAATTTTAAGCTTTCAAGTCAAGTATGAATTATCTTTTTCTTTTGAATTCCATTTGCTTCATGGCTTGAGTGCTCTTATGGTGTTGTCAATAGGTGATGTGTAGCCTTCAAGAATTGATTCCCAGACCTTGAATTTCATGGATTCAAATAATTCTTGCATTCTTGCTTTCCAATACAAGAAGTTGATCCCATCAAACATAGGTGGCTTAGTGTAGGACATTCCTTTCATTGTTCACTCTTGAGATGTAAAGCATGAACTTGAGAGTATCAGGCTCCAATACCACTTGTGGATTGAGAACTTAGAAAGGGGGTTGAGTAAGTTCTCCAATTAAAATTTCTATATCCACCAAAATCAAACACAAATTTTACATGGTTCCCCAACTTGGGTATATCCACACCAGGAGGTTAGAATCCATGCATACCTCCAAACTTTGCTCCTTAAAATATGTGGTTTAAAGGACACCACACTCTTTACAAGATTTAAGCTCCACTTTAGAGTGTTTCATCGTTGCGAAACCACTCAACCTCACAAGGTCACAATAAGCTCAAAATGTGGTTTAGATGATCCCATAACCTTTACAAACGTGAGCTCTACACTTGAGTGTTTTGTCATTGCAAAACCACTCAACCCCACAAGGTCCTAACAAGCTCAATGAAGATGCCTTCTTGCAACAAGCACATCAACCCTGTAGGGCTACAAAGAAAGAAAGAAAAAGATTAATAAGAGAGTGTAGCATGATTTATAGAGTCCTTGCAATTAAGCTCACTACATACAAAACATTCAAATGATGAATCAATAAAGAACAAAATCAAATTCTCTTTGAGTAGCCAAGGATAGATCTTTCAATGAACAATACTTGCAAATTTCTCAAGAATTCTACTTTGTCTTATATACTTTGAGTTTCCAAAAACTCCTTGAAATTTGTGCAATGGCTATTAAATAGATAGTTTGGACATCTAATTCGAAGTAGAGATCTCTTTCTATAATTAGCCTTAGTTTAGGAGGGACATCTACTCTTGGATGTCTATGTCACAAGTGGGATGTCTGTTGTCAATTGTAGATGTTTGTCCTACAAATCAAGGTTGGTTCCTAAGGCATTTCTTTGACATTTCAACATCCCAACATCCCTCGAAACATCTTCATTTAGCTTATAGACTTGGTTTCCATCCATGTTCTTGCCTTGTCCACTTAGTCTTTGTTTCAACATCTCAATATGAATCTCATTCTAGCTCAACTCTCATTTTTTAAGTCTTGGTTCTCAATTTGAAGTCCTTGCTCATCATGTTCTTTCATGTCCCTACAAGACTATAATCATAAACACATTTTCTGCATTCTCCATTTTCTCTAAGGTTTTGACATACCAAAAGATCAACAACATATGCATAAGAAGGAAGAAGAAGATAGTAGGCAAATAAAGATGTTATCTACCTAGGTAGAGCTTCTTGAAGCTGAGCTAAAAGATTGTAACATGGTCAAATATAATCCTCCCTCTCATGTATATTATAGAGAGAAGAATAGAGCCATGGAGTTTTAGAGGGCTTTAATGGAACATAAGAGATCAACATTAGCCATGACATGTTGAAGAACTAGTTTAAGAAATTCTACAACAACATTGAAAAACTAGAGTAGGACGCATTAGATCAATAAGCAATGGTACAAGCTAGAGTACCATAAGTTGTTAAAAGAGAATAAAAAATTATACATAAATAAAGAAATAAGAGGAATGTTCCTTCTACAAACTAAGTTAGAAGAATTGTTAAAAGATTTTGTGAACAATATGATGATTATTGTACCAAAAGAGTAGTAGAGAGGTCAATAAGAGAAGCTCATGGAAGAAGAGGAGGATGTTGACATCATTTGAGAAGAATTGGAGACTAATGAGAAAGAATGGATCAATATTCAATTGAAGATCCCAAGATCAGCATTTGATACATTGGATACAACTAATTTGAGCTTGAAGGAGATAGAAGAGAGGATTCTGGAATGGTACAAAGATACCCAAGGTAAGTATCTAGTATTAAAGGAGCTGGTTTCTTTTATCTTATGTGATGAAAAGTAAAACTAACTCTTTTATTATCATGTGGTTTTATGTGCAGATCCTGGAAAGTGCAGTTAGGGACCAACAATTGAATCAAATCCTATATAGTTTGATGATGAAGAGGAGGAATAAGCTACTGGGGATGAAGACTAAGACATGTAGAGTTCTTACGTTTGAATGTTAGTTTATGTGCCATTTGTGTCTAATGTAGAAAGTCATTTTCATTCTTTTTTAAACATCAAGTGTGAATGAAGTTGAGAAATAATGTGCAACATCAAATGCTATGATGCACAATAATTGTATCAAGTTTTTAAAGTACTAAAAATTATTTTTGTATCATTTTTAGTTAACTATCATTATGTTTCATAACAGTTATGAAAACGATGTGAAAAGTTAATATTAGATCATCACTTACTAATTAATGTTGCTAGCTAACAAAAAAGAAAAAGAAGTAAAAGCATGATTAAGTGTTAATGTAAACTTTTAATGTTGGTCCTAACAAGCCCTCGTAGATGTTCATCACTAGGAAGAAGTGGCAAACAAGAAGGTTTGTTTTCAAAGTTCACAAATCTAATGCTATTATATTAGCATAAATTTTCGAGTGGTTGTGTGAGAAGGACAAGGCAAGGTCTTTTTCTTAGTGATAAAAATGTCAAGTTCTCCAAAGCCAAAGTTAATAGACTTGGTATTAGAGATAGACTCATCATTAAGGTTTATCATGTCTTTCACATCGGTAGACATTTTAGGAGTGGTGACTCCAATCTTACTTACATGGTCTATTTTGATATTAGCTAGCTTGTCACTAAGTTGATAGGTCCATGTGTTAGGTACACTTATGTTGTGCATGAATGTTGAGGCTTAGTTCATCTTGGGTCTAATCTAGAACACTTGGTTACTTTCAAACCCAAGGATGATGTTAAGTGGTGCTTCTCTAGAGCAATACCATTACAGTAATGGGCCTTAGAATAGATAGGTGCATTTAGCCTAAGCTTTTGAGCATTTGCTTTAGTGAAGATGAGGTTGTGAACAAGGTGTCAATTTGATAGCTCCTTCAGCCATTTTTGATAAATTTTCCTGTAAAATATTGGTAAAATTGGAATCTCCCATTTTAGAAAAATGCAAAAATATAGTAGACTATAATCTATAGTATTATATATACTATATTTCAAATATGTGATACGTTAATTACTTGGAATCTATAAGATGAAAAGGTGGAGTGATCTTAGCCATATATTTAATATATTTCTAAATTGCTGGTGCATAGTAATAACAAGACATTTCATACATGATTTATCTTTCTAAATTATTTTATTTTTCTCACTCGTAGCAAAATATTTGATATAAATTAACATAATAATAGATAGTTTCTTTTTGAACGATAAAGTTTTAACACCACACCATACCATTAATAGCTGACGGGCAAGGCTGCAGGTTAAATTCACAACCTGGCCGCGAATGTAATTTCCATCATTAAACAGGTTTTGTTTAAAGGAATCTCACTTCTTTTTTTAAAAAAAAATTAATGACGGCTTTAGGCTGTTGGACCTGATCCAAAACGCTAAAGTTTGGCCGAACAGTACGTTCGAGATCGTGCACTTAACGTCAGCGAAACCCTAACTATGCAAATCTGCATTACGTCCTGAAGTTTTAGTTGGATGGAGTTCGTGTCGTTAAAGTTCGAAATCTAGTTTGGAATCGAAGTGCTTTTTACCCAATACCACGGCTTCCAAATGACAAGGGTGAGCTCCTGGTCGTTCGTTTTAGGGGATTTGTGCTTCTCCTTTAATTAGAATGATGAATTTCTATTACCTTTAAAACGTTTCAGGATTTGATTTGATGAATCAATCCCTTAGGGCTTGGCAATGAACAGTTAATTCTTAGACTGCGCATTGGAATGACAGCTTCAAAGGTTGAGTTGTTTGTTACGGCAATTTATGAACGAATTTTACAAATTATCAGATTTCCCAGCACCATGTCGCGTTACCAGGGAACATTTTACAGTCGTTTACATAAACTTATGTTTCAGTATTGCTAATTTTATGTAGCTGGCGATTCTATGCAAGTTTTGATAGTTTAGGCTGATAGTTTCTGAACAGGGATTTTTGAAAAAAAATCGTCGTATTTGTTTGATGTACAATTCATTATCTCCGGCTGAATTGTGATCCAGAGTTGAGTTGCGCATTTCCATGACATAGATACATTTTTAGATGGAATTATTGTTTCACGGGAATGAATTATTGGACAATGTGTTGCCTATTAGTACTTAGATGTGATCTGTCCACAATAGAAATCGGAGCTAACCTTGTTGGAATGAAAACGTTGTCTGCTTAAGTTCTCATTGACATGATCATAGAATTTTGAATTGCTAAGTATACTGTTGACCTAATTTTTCTCATTATTGATGTTGTGCAGATAAATAATCTTAGCATTCTTAGCGGTTCTATTATCTTCTGTGATTGAAGTGGGATCTGGAGGGTTGTATGGTTTGGCAGAATAAACAGGAAATTGTTGCAATGAACGATTGTGTTTCACCTAGAGAGCTAAATCTCAGATTGCTGAAAAGGATTTTGAGTAGTATCGCAAATGGAAACAGTTGTATCAATCAACATGATTGGGAAACCGGGCTGGATGCCTTGTTGAAAGTTCTGCAGTATGGTGCCGAGGCTGCCCAGAGGAGAGCCTTGGTAGTTCTCGGAAGGGTGGCTAAGCAAATTCCGTCAGACATCTTACGACAAGTGTTACCTTCTGTAATATCCCTCCTGAGTCGCTCTCCGTCATCCAGTTTTAGTCCTACTGTCCAAGAAACAGCGGCATTTTGTTTGGGAAAAGTGGCCTTCAAAGGGGATAATTTAAGTGCGTTGATTGGAGAATCTGGAGTCATTGTCGTTCTTCTAAGACTTTCCCAAGAAACTAGCGGAAGTATTCAAAAGGTATCTATAAAAACACTGAGACAGCTTGTGATATGTACAAAAAGCAATCAAATTATCATGTCCAGAAATGGAGGTACAGAAGCAGTTGTTCAGCTCATGTTTTCTGGACCGGAGGATTCAAAAGTACATCTAGCAGAAATCTTGAGTTCTTTAGCTACCTTAAAAGAAGTTCGAAGGGCGTTAGTCATAATGGGTGGAATTCAAATGCTTATTCAGTCTTCTAGGATGGGCAAGATTGCCTCAAGAACTAGAGCAGCGCATGCCATTGGACTGATGAGTGTGGCAAAAAGAGTGAGAAGGGCACTTGTTAATGCAGGTGCTATACCTGCGTTGATTGATTTGTTAAGGGAAGATGACCTGAACGCAAAATTAACTGCAGCAAATTCTATAGGGATACTCTCTGCACATGTTGATTACCTTAGACCTGTTGCAGAGGCTGGAGCAATCCCTTTATTTGTGGAATTGCTACAAGGCAGTGATGCACTAGGCAAAGAAATTGCCGAGGATGTGTTTTCTATCTTGGCAGTTGCCGAAGACAATGCTGTTGCTATTGCAGAACACTTGGTTAGGATACTTGAATCGTCTAATTCTGAAGCCAAAGCTGCAGCTGCAGATGTCATCTGGGATTTATCCAGCTACAAACATTCTATAGCTGTGGTCAGGTCTTCAGGTGCAATTCCACTTCTAGTAAGAGCATTGGAACAGGAAAGCGAGGACGTTAGAGAGAAAGCATCAGGAGCCATTGCACAGTTAAGCTATGATAAGTATGACAGATTAGCTTTGGTGGAGGCAGGAGCTATACCGGTTCTTCTCTTTTTGTTGCAGAACGATTCAGAAGAACTCAAAGACAATGCTTCAGAAGCTTTAATCAATTTTTCTGAGGATCCTTCATTAAGAGATTTAATTGCAGATGCATTCAATGTTCCTGCATTTCATGATATACAGGAAAGACTTCTCAGAATCCGACAGTCAGATTCACACATGGTGCGCTCCTTGAGGTTCATGAGTCTTGAGCAGTTCACTTCATAATGTCTAGTTAAAGACTTATTTAAACTGTATTATTGTTGCCATGGATTGATGGTAAATGGGATGCTGTAAGAACTAGCTGCTAACTATAATTCTATATATGCTTGAGAAATCAATTGCAACCCATGATGAATCTAGTAGATGATTCAAAACATCTTGGAAAAAAATAATATGTAAGCTATGGATAGTACAATCATATGAGAAAGATTGTTAAGAGATGCATAATCCATGATTTAAATTTAGAAATACTCTGGGCAAATACATCTCTTTTCTCTGGGATCTGTCTATCACGTTTATATTGGAAGCTGCGCAAGTTTTACCGGGACAGTTTTGCATGTTTAAAAAACAGAATGTCCATGCTATTTCCGGATAGTGGCAACCAAGGACGTTTATAAATCAAGAGTATATCTAGAGCTATCGAACGTGTCACTAATGACTTTTTGGTGGGAAATATAAAGTGTAATTTATTAACTGTTTGAAGCAACATTTATTAAGGTATGCTTTTATTCTTATTGATGTATATGGAATCCACCTAGAATTGATTTTAGATATTTGTTCATTATAGTTGGCAGATGAGAATGCTAGACTACAGAATATTGAAAATCACAGGTAATGTGTTTTGGCTTATTAGAAATGCAACAGAATAGTTCATTTGAATCTGCAGTTGTAAATGGATAATGGAAAGATAAATGGTAGAAATATAAAAAATTGTGAACACTACAATGATAAGGGAACTAATTTCAAAAATCTGTGTTTAAACAGAAACGTAAAACAAATTAGAAGTTAAAACTAATATGAGATAAAGGACGAGATCTATCCTGGAAGATGTGTTAGCCGGAAGAACTATGCAAAAACCAGCATTGGATAAACTGATGTCGGACTGTGTAAAGCACGTCTTACATAACGATGATAAAAGCAACACGGTGGTAGCATAAAAGCTGTAAGGATGATAAGTGATCTCCATATATACAATAACATGTGAACATAACAGGATTTTTATGAAGAATCTAGTCTGATACAAATAATATGGTGAACTGCAGGTACTGAAGAAGTATAAAGTAGATGAAAGAAAGGAAGATGAACATTATACATCAAGGCAGAACAGGGCTTGATGTTCCAATAAGAATGGAATGACATCATGTTGACGGTGGTGATGTTTTTCTCGAAAGATTAATACAAATGCTCCATATAAGTTCTTGAATAGTTTTAAATATTTTGTTTAATTAGTTATGTAATTATTGTTAACTGGATTTCCGCGTGATCCTACCATCAAGTTTAATTACTAAAATAGAACCAAGGTAATTAACCACGTACTCTCATGCATGCTCACTGTCTAACATCGAATACGTTGATTTATTTTCTGGGAACATACACATGTCAGAAATTTTACATGGAGGTATATATATGATATTGCATATTGACTATCACAGTATTGACATTTTTTGAGAGCTTGACGATTTACAGCTGGTTGGGGAAATAGGTACAAACTTTGCTGATTAGTGCAAATCTACTTGTTTCTTGCCCTGCATTTTATTTCTAGGTTGCAACCCAAAGAAAATACAAAGATTCAAAATGTAAAACGGGATAGGCATTGGCTGGTCTTATTGGACCTTTAGCGAATGTATATGTGATCCACATCAGCAGCAAATTTTTTTGATTTTTGAAAAATCTTTTCTTGCCTCCCGCTGTGACAATCCTTTACCATCCTTAAACTGTATACATGATCTTTGGTTTCTGGTGCTCCTTTAGGAGAAGAAATCTCTCAGGAATAGTTTGCAAAGAAAATGGAAGAATAGAAAAAAGTTTTTAAAAAACGAGTTAAAATTGCATATTTAAATGCATGGTAGCCTTTTGTTTCTTGTACCATGGCTTTTTGAAAAGGTTGTTATTTTGTAATTGCATATTTAAATTCAAGATATGTTGTTCACATCCAAGAGGCTGTACCTTTTGCACCATGGCTTTTTGAAAAGGTTAATTTTCTAGTGTGTTATTATTTTGGGCTAAGTTTGACACCTTCAGCTTTGCTGAAACATTGGAAACTGAATCTTCTCCATGTTTAATAGTCCCTAGGATTTTTATTTATTCATTTTCTACTACATGAAATAAAGATAGAGGACATCTATTTGGAGGTTTAACTCTTTTAATACATAGTAATTTACAAAAGTTTGTCAGAGTTGAAGCAAGGGAACGATTCCTGGATTCTCATGGTTAGTGCTGGAGATTAATGCAGACTGGGATAGATCTTTTGCAAACACGAACTTGAATCACAGGTGAAAACATTTGTTGGTAGAGGCGCAAAGCATAGATCTCATGGTATTAAATGACATTAAAAAATTTGCTAATTTTACTTACTACCATTTTACAAGTCTTTAAGGATATTCAAACATAATTTTCTAATAATCTATAATAGAAATTTGCAACACATTAGCAAATGTGCACATTGGCTACTACATTTTGTTTTGCTTTTTTTTCATTATATCTGATCTTAATGTTACAAAAGTTTGGTTGCCTATTATAATTGGCATGGGAAATCAGAAGGAAACTTTTTTTGCAGTCTTGTCCAACGTGTATTATTATATGAATGTATTGCTTGGGATTGTCTCTTTCCACGCATAATTGGAAAAAATTAGAGCATGTTCAAAAATAGTTTCTTGTATATGAATTTCAAGTGAAAA
The DNA here is from genome assembly GCA_015680685.1 of Gnetum montanum. Taxonomy (NCBI): domain Eukaryota; kingdom Viridiplantae; phylum Streptophyta; class Gnetopsida; order Gnetales; family Gnetaceae; genus Gnetum; species Gnetum montanum. Next base: position 735,992 of record MNCI01004329.1, read on the forward strand.
TGCAGACTTCTTATGATATCTTTCTTTTAGAAGTAGATTGACTTCCTCTTGAAGTTGAAGCCCTTTGCCAATTTATTGCTTATACTCAAAAGTTAAGTCACATGGAGGAAGTCAATTATGCTAAGGAGATAATGAATCCTATACAAGAAAATAGATGGTTGCATCAAGGAAAATTATGGCATCAATTATGAAATATTGTAATAGAGGATCTTCCTTTAAACAAAAGGCTCTTATGGAAAACTATAAAAGAAAAAGTCTTGGCTAAAGTTTGGTTGTGCATGTTAGGGGAAAAACATTTTTATTTACATTTTGTTAGAGAAGGTTTGTTATCTAATACTCAAGAGTATCTATTCTTAAATATTTATATTCATTTAAGGAATCAAATTGCTAGAGCAAGAATGAGATCTCATCATCTCCTTATTCTGATAGGTCATTGGATCAATTTACCAAGAGAAGAGCATATTTTCAGATTGTGCAAATAAAGCATAGAAGATGAAGAACATAAGTTTTTTTATTTTGTCCATCTTTGGCTACATTCAATTGAATTATACTATTAATTGTAATCTACTAATTGCTTTCTTTCAAATTAACCCTATTTGCTTAGGGCATTACATTAATGATGTTTTCAACTTTCTTCAAAAATTTGTTGAGGAATATGTTAAGGCTTTGTAACCATCAAACAAATCCTTTGTGATTTTTTGGATGTAATAAAAATTTCTAGTTTCTAGTTTCCATTATAAAAGCCCATATTTTTGGGTGTCTAAGTTAGCATTCTTACCTCTTGCTTACATTTCTTAGATTCTCTAACCTAATGGATGAGTCTAGCAAGCTTATCATGGTGGCTATGGATGAGGCCTGTATAACATGTAAATAGCATGGATAGGTTTTGTGTGCATGATATGTTTCTTTATAAATTTGATTTATGGTTTGGCATGTGTTTCTTTATTAAAAAGTATTATGCTATGTTTAATTAGTCTTTTGGTATGTCTATATGAAATGAGTGAGGTTTGGTGGTAGTTTTATTTATTTATAATTTTACATTTGGGTTATTATGCCTGTGTTTTTGGGTATTTTCCATTAAAAAAATCCCACATTTCATTCTTTCAAGCACTTTTAACATTCATTTTATCTAGGTATGGGAGCACTATTGGATTGGAGCCTTATAGTAGTATCATGAAGTGTTGTTCGTTCATCATGCATATGGTTCGTGTAAGCATGAGGTTATGTTCTTGTAGTTGCTTCTTGGATTTGTGCTTTTTGATTTCTAGTTGGGTTATTTGCACATTTTCTCATGTTTTATCTGGTTCTTAGGTTTTCTTGCACATATTCAATGTGGATGGGTTTTGTCTAAGTTTCATGATTTATGTGCAATTATTGCTTGATTTGGTTCTTGCTTTACATTCTTAGATTTGACAAATTTTCATAGTTAACAATAAGACTCACTTGTTGCAATTTTACTATTTTCGGCAATCTTTGGAAATTGGGGTTTTAGGAGAATTTCATGTTTCAACTATTTTGGACTTGGGTATTGTATGGATGATGACTCTTGTTTTGATGCCATTGCAATTGTCTTGCCTTAGTTCCAAATGGGTTTTGTCCATTTCACTAAATTATGAGTTTTCAATGTTTGTTGGGTTTTTCCATGTTTTTATAGGATTTGGACTCTTTATCATGTCTTTGACTATTTTGGAATGTTCTCCCCTCAATTGAAGGTTTGTAATTATCCTTCATGTCATCTATGTCGTGTTGTCAATATCACTTGTTAATTTGGGAACATTTGGTAGCCATTTCATGTCAATGTTTATCTTTCCTGGTTTTCACACCAAAACTAAGGGTTAACCATGGGTTATGGTGAAATAGCCGATGCAAATTACAAGTCATGGTTAGATTATGATCTAAGCCCACTTGACCAATTTTGCTATAGTTTTTACAAGTTGATTTTTTGAGTGAACCACAATCATCATTAGGTTAAGGTTAGCCACCACGTTTAATCATTTTAATCAACCAGTCATCTCCAATTCTTATATAGTGTGGATGTGGCATATTATTTACATTTATCAATAATAATGAATTTTCCATAAATTAACATTATGCTCTAGAATCAATAAAGATAAAATTAATTGAGATACCATTTATGGTGAGGGTACTAAAATCCACAGTGGAAGGTTGAGTCTCATCCTTTGCAACATTGGAAGTTATAGGCTTTGATTCATATTGCTTTCCATTTTTCTTATTTAACTTTTTTGTTTTGTTTTTAACAAACTTATTTGCTTGTCTTTTTATCATAACCTTAGCTTTAGGATTATTAGGATTATCATAATAGTGATCTATGACATGACTACTCTTCTTTTTACAAATATGACAATACCTTGATACTCTCTATCTCTTCTTGCATCTTTCCAATTTCATCACCATTGCTTGAGAATTTTGTTCCACTACAAAGGTATATATGTATTCATCTCTACTTTTTCTTTAAGGATCTTTGCACACAACTTTGTCATAGTGTAGTTCTTCCTATCATTCTTCATAGTTTGTCTAAAGATATCATATAATGGTGGTAGCATCCTAAGTAAATAGAACTTTATGGTTTCATCTAATATTTGTGTGTCTTGAGCTTGCGATATAGCCTGTAATGCTAATACTTTCTGTATGAGGATGGCTACAAGTTCACCTTCTCTTAGATGAAGTGAATTCAATTGGTTTTAAAGGAATACCTACTTTGATTCATTCTTAACTTCAAATGTTTTCTTCAACTTTTTCCACATTTTATATGTGGAATCATATTTTGTCACCAATTGCACAAATTCACCAAATATACTCAATGTAATTAATGCTTATGCTATCTCGTTGTTGTTGTTCACTAGGGTGGTTTCTAAGAGGGATCCTTTTAAACCATTTCTTTGTAGTAGAAATCTCATCTAAAATTTCCAAATATGATAGTTTGAGGCTTTTAAAAATTAATCTTATGTAATGGTACATGAAGTTTTATTCTTCTCATGCCTATTTCTTAGTTTTGAATAAAAATTTACTTACTAAGCAACTTTGATAACATGTGAAGTTTATAGGATCAATGATGAGAAATCCAACAACCATATGCTTAGAGAGGAGAGGACTATGCTACACATCAAAAAACCTCAACATCAAAATTTAATATAAATTAAGCATTCTATCAAATACAATGACTAATCATAACTTCAAGTAACAATTATAACTAAGTATTAACAAGTGGATTAATAAATGTTAATAGATAAGTAAAAAATGGTATGACATCATAACAATGGAACATGATAATGGTGTTAACAAGATGTAAGTACATAACATTCATAGTGTACCATATTAAAATCAATAAAGTATAAATATAAAACATAATAAGCATTTTGTACAAAAAGTAACATTTTTAACAAATAAGGTTTTGATGATTTGTATAGAATCCATGATGTACATGCCTATTCATTAAATATCTCATCTCTTTATTCATCTTCTTATTTCTTATGCATTAAATTGGATGTGTATGATCTCTTGAGATTTTGATTGTGTCATCTAATATTTTGTAAAATTCTCAATCTATGTGTTTGTATGAGGTTTCACCTTGATGATTGTAACATACCTTTCCTAGATGTCATAGCAAATGTTAAATATTTATAACACTCAATATTAAGCTTAAAGAGAATGACAAGAAAAAAAATAAAAGAAAATGAAAAGAATTTCTTTATTAATGTAAAAAATAATGTATCTAGGTCATGCTCTAAGGGTTCATTGGGATCATCTTCTTTCGACATATATCCCTTACAGGTAATCTAGCACTACCATCATGGGTAGGCTTGAAACTAGCTAGAAGGGGTGGCTAGTAGGCTTCTTGTCCTTCTTCACTTAACACCCATTATTTACATTTACCAACTTTACAACTCCATGCTAATATGACCTCTAATCCTTGAGTATAAATACCTTAGGTTAAACCCACATGGGTAATCTTGAGAGACATGCTTATTATTATAATGTGCCGTTTTAGGTCTTAATGAAAATAATTACAATATTTATCATAAAGAGATCATATATTTGTTATAGAATGGCTCCATTTGGGAATGGAGATGTGAGAATATACCCTTTTTAGCTTTTGTTCATCATCGAATAAGTCCATGTTAATGATCTTTTCTTTAGCTCTAGTGCTTCCTACATGCTCTTATGCTCCAATGTTTTGATTTCCCCTTTTGAATTGAACCTAAAGTTAACGTTCTCCTGCTTATTTTGCAATTAAAATATAAGAGTAATATTAAGAAATATGATTCTTACCTTATTAATACTTACCTCAATCCTTAGGTAACAAAAAGAGATAAATTAAAGGTCTACTAACCACTAATCACTTATTCTAACTAGGATCACACAAGGTGCAACTCATATATGGTTACCCAAATGAAGGCAGAGTAAATCCTTTTTCCCACTTATATTACCTAAAATATTTTACTTACCTATTTAAATTATAAATTAAATAATGAAAAAAAATAAAAAATAAAAGTAATGTTAAGAAACTCCTTGATCTTCATCAACTTTTGGAATCAATGAAAATAGTTGTAGTTCTACCATAAGGGATATATGATTAGCTTTTAATCTTGGATTTTCTCTTGGCTCTCTTCTCCTCAAGGTTATCATTCATCTTCTTGAAACAAGATTATGATTCTCCATGATAGTGGATGTTTGCTATTCAATTTGGTTGCTAGTTGAACTAGTATACATCTTTATGTCATTCTGGTTCATCAACTAATTCTTTCAACTACTTAATTCATTGATTAGAACTAACTTGGCTATGTTTCCTAGATTCATAATGACCTTTCTACCCACCTTAGGAGGTCATTAAATTTTGTAATATAATTAATGACGCACCTAACCTTAATACCTAAAATTTCCCTAAAGAATTAAATTTGTTAGTCTCAATAATTAAATTGTTAGACATGGTTAGTTAGCCTAAGTTATGGCCTCTTAAGGCATGATTTAATGTATCACTAAATTTTTTGGCTATTTGGATGTTCAATCTAACCTTTCCACTAGGTTCAATAGGTCAAGAAATACTAGAAATGGCTATTCATGTGTTGGAAATGGACATTGTATTCCCGAGTTATGTTAAATTGAGCTTCCAAGGATCTTGGGACACAATTTTGGGGCAAGGATTAAAATCTAGTTTTCAAGTAGGATAAAACTAACATTTCCATTATATCTAAAAAATTAAATTCTATAGGAAATGACTCTTTGTTTACCAAAAAAGGCTTTGAAAATCAAACATTATGACTTTCAAAATTCAAAATTTTGGGTATGAATTTTGAAACTTTCCAAAAGCTTCCCAAGAGATCAATCATTCTAATACTACTCCATGATGAGTATGATTAATTATGCAACTTTGATCTCAATTAATTTTAATCCATCAATTTGACTAGTTTGTCAAATTTAATCATGTTTGCTAATTTAAAGTTTTCCATTTCACCATCAAATTCAAGTACTAACTAAGATATTTTTTAAATTTTTCGTTAATTGATGAACTTCTTTTCCATTAGTGTGATCTTCGTGGAAGGTTAGGAATGATGGTGTTAGGAAGGTTGAAGATGATGGTAATGGGGAGATTAGGGATGATGATGCTTTGGGCATAGTTGGCAAGGACATAGAATTTTCAGAGGTAGGAGGTGATGGTAGAGGAGATGACAAAGATGAAGGCAAAGGATGCAATGGCAAAGGTGGCAGATGATGTGGCAGGAATAGTGGTTTATCACATAGTGAGAATGATGGATGATGGTAAGAATTTCATGTTGTGTGTTATGCCCAATGGCTACAGCTATGGCTATGATCCTAACTTCCTACATGATCCTTAATTGTAGTAGCAAACACTTAAGTAGTGGCATAGCTACATTGTGGTGACTACTACATGGCCAAAACACATACATATACACACATACATTCTCTCTCTCTCTCTCTCTCACAATTAAATTATACATACATACATACATACATAAATATATATATATATAATACATTTTTAATAACCTAGAAACTTAACTAGGTGATTAGTACAAGAAAAGTTAATAGTTTCATTCTTCAAGGATAGGGTTATGGGTTCAATTCCTAATTTCAATTTTTGTTTTTAATTTTGAAAACTTAAACATTATAAATTTATTTAAAATTTTAATTTAATTAAATCACATTTTCAAGAAAATTTAATTAGTGATATTTCCCAAACCATAACTTTGATCAAGACAAAATTTATACAATTGAAATTATTTTGATAAGTACTACACATTGGATATGGTTTTAGAGTAAAATTACTAAGTTGGAATTCTATGATTTTAAAGGAGTAAAATAGCCTTAATAAGTTGACATATAAGTGAAATAAGGAGTTTTAAGGTACTTAAGCTTGATTACAATTGATAATTGACTCTAGAATAAAGATTTAATACATTTATCTCTACAATTTTGGTGCATGCCTAAGGTAGGCCTATCCTTACACCTTATACCTATATCTTAAGCAAAGCTCTAAAGAGAATGTTGGTAGGATAAAGCATCACAATGTCAACTCATGAGCTTTGAGTTTCCCTATAAATCCTTTAGTACTAACCATTATTGGTTTACTAGGAATGAGACAAGCTTATGATTAGGATGACTCCTTTAAAATCACTAATGTTTTGAACTTAGATGAAGGTGTGTACTACTAAATTACAAACTTTAGGTGTTTAGGAAAATAAATTTCAAGTAATACAAACTTCTAGAAGACTTAGGTCATGGCTATTAGCCTCATATAAGGAACCCAGAACAACTTTAATTGATTAAAGTTCTAACAACACTATAAAATGGGTAAGATTTAGACCAATATGACATGCAATTATTGTACCTTGCTAAAGCATAGTTCAATCTCCTAGAATTATAATTACAAATATTCATAAAAACCATTGGAAAATACCTTCTTGATTGGTGTTGTTCATTTCAAACATGGTGAGCATTTGGTGGTGGTCCATGGTTCTTCATAGGTTATGGCTATAGGATTCATCATTAGATTATAGTCGGTCTTTGATTCTAATTGGTCCTTAGGTCATGATTTTCTCTAATACTAAATTTGACATCTCATTCATGGATGTCATGATAAACATCAAATATTCATAACATTTTACATTAATCATAAACACAATGGTAGGGAAAATGAAAAAGAAACTAAAAGGAATTACTTTACTAATGTAAAAGTAATATATCTAGGTCATCTTTTGAGAATTTTTCAAGGTTATCTTTCTTTGGTGTCTATCCCTTAGAGGTAATCTAATACTACCACCACAATTAAACCTATAACTCGCTAAAAGGGATAGCTAGTTACCTTCCTATCCAACTTAACTTGGTATTTGTTACTCATCTTTACCATATTTTAACTTCATTTGAATTCTCCTTTCCTTCTAATTTTAAAATACAAAATTATGTTATGTAACACATTACAAGGAGACATGAACCCACACATTACATGACTCATGCAACATAGAAAATAAATCTAACTCTAACTATAACATGAAGAATAAAATCATACTAAGAAAAGCATACATTAGGCTACAAATATTGTCATCAACAATTTAATCATAAGAATTTTTAACATATCAAAATGCCCATAAAAATATAAGAAATGTTTGTCAAACTTTGAAGAAGAAATTACCATAAAATAATTCTATCAACAAAATTAGTAGGAGCATAAGTATTAAAAATACCAAAAGAACTTAAAGCACCTTAAAGAACTCTCTAAACTATAAAGTTATTTTTCCCTCTAGCTAGATTTCTATTAAATTAAAAAATATTAAAAGTTACACCACTTTGACCTATATTCTTCATCATCCTATCATTATTACAACTACATAGAATCTATTATATTCATTTTTTATATCATTTGCTTATATTAAGAGCAAAATAAGCATTAATATTCAAATTTTAGATGTCTTTTTTAATGCAAGAAAACCAAGTATGTTTCAATGTATTTTTTATTGATTTTCCTCAACTTTAATGAAGGAACCTCTTCAAATATAAGTATTATCTAGTTGTCTTAATACATTGCCAAACCATCTAAGACAAATTTCCTTAATTTTCTCATCTATGGAAACTACTACCAAACTTTTCCTAATAAAATAGTTGTTGATACGATCTTTCCTAGGCATACCTAACATTCACCTTAGCAGATACATCACTACCACATGCATACATTGCACCTGAATTTTTTTTTTTTTTTTGATAAATGAGCATTTATCACTATAAAGAATTCTAGGTTCGATATTAATTCTTTAGAACTTACCCTTCAACCTAGCAAGAATTTTTCTTTCACAAAGTACACAACTAGATTCTTATCATTTTTTCTAGTCTACTTCAATTCTATTTATTACATCATTGTTAATCACACCATTCACTTGGACCAAGGACCCCAAGTATTTGAATTACTTACATAAAGAACCTTCTTGCATTCAATTCTAATCTCTTTTTTCTTCGTTGCTAGCTTTTTTGCTAAAGGTACACTTCATATATTCTATTTTACTTCTAATAATTCTAAACCCTTTTGATAACCTTAACCTATTGATGAGTGGCGAGGTACCCCTACACTCTACCATACGA
>MNCI01004331.1:793-64867 GCA_015680685.1 Gnetum montanum
TTAGCATTTGGTAAGCTGTAGTTGCATAGTTCAGGGTGTGTCCGGCAAGTGGGAACGGATGCTGACGCTAGTTAACTTAGACTTAGATCTTAGTTAGAGTTAGTTTAGTTCTCTCAACCCTTTCCTCCTGTTAGCATAGAAGATAAGCCGAAAAGACCAAAAAAATCACATACCTCAGACTTTCTTAACCATACACCGTGACACATACAAGCAAGCCTGGGAAGACAACGAACGATTAACCCCAAGTGTTTCTTGTGGCGTTAAGGCATTTAGTCTGCGGAGTTCGACCGGATCGCGCGTGTACGCTCGTATTCGTATGGTAGAGTGTAGGGGTACCTCGTCACTCATCAATAATAATATTATTTACGTCCATAATGTTTACAAACATTAAAAGTGTTTTCTTCATGAATTGAGTTGTGAATCCTTATTAGGCTTGATCTAGTGCCAATATCCTTTAGTGGAGTTTCAACCAAACTTTCACTTCTAGGATGATTTTCATTATTTTCACTAACCCCTTATTCTTATGTATTCCTACATTTCTCTCTTGGATCATAAAGACTTTCTGATGAATGCTCAATATTAAGGGTTATAAAACTAAGTTGAGGGTATTTCAAGTCATCATCAACCTATTCTTCACTTTGCTCTTCAACATCCTAGCTTTTGTAGAAGTTGGTCTTTTTCATGTCCACTTTAGTCTTATCCTTTTTTTGTAAACCTACCATTACTAGGAAATTTAGAGGCCACATGGTCTCTTTTACGACATACATAATATTCTATTAAAAAAGCATCAAAATTTTAATTTGAAAAATTATTACCTCTATCCTTATCTTTGGATTTGGATTGGTTGGATCCAAATTTATTGATGCTTCTTTCTATTCATACTAGAAGAATTCAAACTCCTCTTGATAGAAGAGCTATTTCATTTTCATTGTTCAATTCTTGTTCAACTAGTTCCTTTTCTTTAGATGTTAATTTAAAGATGATGGACTTCTATTTTATCACTCCTTTACTTATGAGATTCAATTCATATCCAATGAGAGCACTTTGGAGTTGTTCAAATTTTAAGATCAAAAAATCTCTAATTTCTTTCAGAGTTATAACCTTAGGTCTAAATTTAGGTTGTACTGTTCTAATCATTTTAATGATTACATCACTTTCAAGAAATCCCTTTCCTATATTCCTAATTTATATAACCAAATAATTTTCCCTAGAAATATAATCTTTTATCTTCTCACCTTTTCTCATTTTAAGTTTGTCATCCTTACTTTGCAAAAACAAGAGTTTTGATTCTTTAACTATGGATGTATCTTCATAGGTAGCTTCTAAGGTATCCAAAATTTATTTAGTAGTTCTACATTGAGCTATTCCATTAAATTAAGATTTATTTAATGCACAACATAAACAAAATTTTTCTTTAGAATCATACATGAACTTATCGTTTTCTTCTAGTGTCCACTTACTTTGTGGATTAAAGGCCTTTGATGTGCTATTGACAAGTGGTGTGTAACCTTCAAGGATCGACTTCCATACCTCAAACTCTATTGATTGGAAGAAGCCTTGCATCCATCCAATAAGTAAAATTAAACCTATCAAACAATGATGGCTTTGTGTAGAATGTTCCTTTCATGGTTCACTCTTTAATTTTGAGGTTGAATTTAAGGGTACCAGGCTTGATACCACTTGTGAATCTAGAACTTAGAAAGGGGGTTGAATAAGTTCCCCAATTGAAATTACACCTATCACATAAAAATACCATATTTAATGTGGTTCTCCAACTTGGGTACATACACACTTGAAGGGTAGAATCAATGCATATATTTAGACTTTATTTCTTAATAAAATGTGGTTTGAAGTGTATCACACCCTACACAAGATATGAGCTCCACTTCAAAGTGCTTCATCATTGTAAAACCACTCAACCCCACAAAGTCTGAACAAGATCAAAATGTGGTCTCAAGGATTCCACAACATTTACAATATTTAGCTCTCGTCCAAAGTGTTTTGATGCTACAAAACCACTCAACCTTGCAAGGTTTCAACAAGCTTAGAATGTGGTTGCAAGGATCCCAGAACCTTTATAAAATTGAGCTCTACTTTTGAGTGTTTTGATGTTGCAAAATCACTCAACCTACACAGGATCCTAAGAAGCTCAATGAGAATGTCTTCTCACAAGAAGCACATCAACCCTGTAGTTCTACAAGAAAATAAAAAAAACATAAGAAAAGAATGTAACTAAATTTACAAGTCATTGTCATTGAAGCTCAATACAACATATAAGCTAGAAAATGATGGTACCATGAATAACAAGAATACAATACCATAGATAAGATAATGATTTTTCTTATGTGAAGAGAACTTGTACAATTATCAAGATTTCTTTATCTTCTTATAGTCTTGGGGTTTTAAAAAAATCCTTAGAATTCATGTAACAACTACCAAATGACTAGTGTATATATCTTCTTCGAAGTTGGGACATCTACCTGAGATTGGCCTCAATTCAATAGAGACGTCCTATTGGAAAATGTCTACTCTCAGATAAAGACATCTACTATTTTTGGTAGATGTCTCCTCAACTTTTGGGCTCTATCTTTTGAGGCTTTCTTCGATCAATTTTCCTTCTTGCTAGTCCTTGGAGAATCTTCATTTGATTTGTAGCCTTCATTTTTCTCCATGCTCTTTCATGTTCTCATCTTGGCCCATGTAGTTTTTACTTTGTCATCTCATTGTAGATCTTGTTTCCTTGAGTTCATAGATCTCATATGAATTTCTTATTCATGTCCTACAAACACATTATCCATAGAAAACTTTCTATGTTCCCCATTTTTCTTAATGTTTAAAGATACCAAAAGTTTAATACTTGGGATCAAAAGTTATACTATTCCACTAGAAATTTTTAGTTTTCCAACATTGAATTATCCAAGTATTATACTTTTTGGTGCTAATAGAAGGTCTTCCACCCAAGTTCTTCACCCAATCCTATTGTATCCTATCTAAAATAAATTTTCATAGCTTAGTTTCCATGCAACCACAGCAAATTTTCCATTGGACTTCTTTTACTAGCCAAGCATAGTTTTAGTACCAATTTATGTTTTCATGGTGAAACCAACATACTTTCTCTTATAAAGTCAACATATTTTTCCGAGATGCCTAGCATATATTTGGGGAAAATAGCACATTTATTAATTTCACATTAAAGTCCAAATAGTTTTTTCACAAGGAAAAATATACCAACATTTTTAAACAATGAAAACAAAAATATACCAACATTTTTAAGCATGGAAAACCAAAACTTTATCTTTCTACCACCAGTGTATTTCTTACTATAAATCAAACATATCTTTTTATTTTAAAGTTAAAACAAGAATATTTCCTACAAGCATTAGTGTATCTTTTCACTGCAGATTGAGTGGAGTGAACACATTACCAACAATAACTAAAACAACAACTACATTCATAATCATTTCCAATTAATTTTTACCACTAACCAATTGTAGTGCAAGCCTTTATTCCTTACACTCTAAAACCTTAAAAATTTAAAATTAATTAATTTTGCATTTTTACCAGTGTAGTGTATAGCATTTTCACTTCCACTTGCACTGCACCTGCAATTACAAAAATTTAAAAAATGAGTTAATTAATTTTTACAAGTGTAGTGTACAACATTTCCATTACAATATGCACTGCACCAATAGTTATGCTTTCCATATCATTCCATAACAAAAGCCAAATTTACATGGAGTAGTTTTGCCTACTAAAATTGCTAAATCACAAACTAGTTGAGAACTTAGGTAATACCTTTTTGTAGATCAACCATGTTACTACTAGATCTTACATACATGACCTCCAACTAAGATGCAGTTTGTGTCTATAACCTAAATGACCTCGTGGTCATAGAATAGAGATAATAACTCTGACAAAGGGGTAAGAACTTAGACTTTGTGATCATCAATGAGGAGCTTTACAACTTTATTTATGCTAAGATACAAGCCACTCTCCTAATATCATGCTCTAAATCTAATGCTAAGAATCAATTTGAAATTATACATTAAGATAGAAGAGAATACATCCCATCACCTTATGATAAAATCCCCTTCACTGATTTTTATACTCTTATGCTCATATAACTCATAGATATTCATGAGTTTAGTAAGAAAATCAACTTGGAGAATCACATGAAAGAGCATGATGAATTTGAATGTAAACTAGATCCAAACACCTTCATTAGAAGCCTTTTCCAATAATCAACTCTTTAAATAATTGCTCCTATTTTGGACTCTCCTATATCATTGATGGGATAAATCTCTCAGTCCTATTTCCTTCCTATCCATCATATAATATTTTGGTTTGTATCCATTTTTTCCATGCAGTAGGCATAACCTATATGTCAATCTACCTCCTTATTCTCATTCATGTCCTTCACAACACAACCTTGCTCTGTGTGATCATCCCTCATGGTCTTCAACACATCTCATCATTTCTTCATTCTAGTGGGTCCCTTAGTGGGATACCAAGCTATCTTCACCTCTCATACTCCCTTTCTCCCCTTTATTCCACAACTTCCAATTCAAACATCTTTCTCATTATTCAACCAACTTGAAATGCCAGCCATGAAACCTCTTTCATCTATACCAATGTCCATCACATGATTCCAACACTCACAACTTCCTCCTCAACCATTAATGCAAGAACTATAGCATATAGAGATGCTCCAAGTCTTAGATAAAGCCTTTCAAATGATCCAAGACCTTACCGAAGAGCTATGAAAGCTTAAAGCTAGTATAACTCAGACAATCAAGGTTATAGACTTTGACCAAGATGATCCCATAAGCTCTACCATCTTCAAATAACCTTACCCATAGGCTTTCCTTTACCAAACTTCACCAAATAAAATGGTGAATGGGATCCTGATGCACATCTAGTTACCTTCTAGTCTTAGTGCTTCATTTTGCAAGATTGACCTCATACAATATGACAAATTTTTCCTATGTCCCTCAAAAGTAATGCTTTTGACTAGTATCGAATCCTACCTAGATGTTCCATCTCTTCCCTTGAATACTAAATAAACGAAATTATCAACCACTTTAGATACAACTTGAAGCTAGATGCCAAATTGGATTAACTAATTAAGGTGAAGCATGGACCACTTGAACCAGTCAAAAGGTTTATTCATAGGTGAAATTCAGTAGTTAACAAGATTCCAGAGCCTATTTCTAAAACTCACATGTTGCCCATCTTTAAGAGAGTAGTAAATAAATTTATCAAGTCAAAGCTCTACTACTTATAGTCCTAATCACTAAGATAAGCCTTTTTGTAAAATAAGAATATCAAGGAGGTAGTTGAGACTAGCAATGATATAGCCTAAATCATGTATAAAAACCAAGACAAAAGGAGTGATAATAAAACTAGGTAAGAACATACAATTATTGACATGATAACAAAAGAGTCATCATAAAAAGAAAGGCAAGGATCACTGCAATGCAACATCTTCTAACTCATCACATCCATCCACTTCCTACTTCGCAAATTAACCAAGACCAAACTTTGGAGAAAAGGATATGTCAAAGTACACTAAGTTATTTATGAAGCCTAATAATCTTTTGGAATACTTACTTAAAGAGAATTGTGTACAACATTAGAAACTATCTAAGCAAGATCATACAAGGCATGATCATCTTTGTGACATAGCTAGAGATCCAACAATAGTAACCAAAGGATCTTCCTTATTTCTCCTTGTCTCTTTGACATCTTGAGAAAATATCCAAAAAACATTGAATTCCTCTACATCTCCTTGTAACTGCATTAACTCTGTGATGAAAGGTTGCAAAGATACATTGAGGTTGGATAGAAAATAGGCTAAGAATAGTTAATAAGCCTTAATACCAAGTGTTGTGTATAATAACTAGGCTAAGAAAAGTTATTTGTATAAATATTTTGATGTTTGGAAGCCTTCCCATACTCATGCATTTGTACCATAACCCTCCATGCCCACAATTCCCACATAACACTTAGTAGACTCCATGTTCATTTATGGAAATTAAAAACTACACTAGGTTAGTGGAAAAATTAATTCCTACTAAGAATTTAAACTTACATGGGCCCCACTAGATGCCTTCCAAATAAACGAATAAACATCTCAATGCAATGGGATTTACAACTTCCAATAAAAGATACGTTAGGATTAATACCTAAATAAGGCTTGGAATGAATTTCAAGCATTAACCATGACCATGACACACCTCCTAGCCATTCACTCTTAGCACATGGAAGCCAATGAAATCTTGTTTAACATTGAAAATCAAACATTAACATCTAAGAATTCTGAGAGTCAAAAGTAACCAAAACTCATACAAAATAAGACATTTTTAGATTACTACACTAGCCAAGGTAAAACATACGTTGACCAACATAGTTTTACCTAGGATGAGAATAATTAACAATAACCAAAGCCACAATTGGCCTTAAAATGATGGCATCAAGTCTCAAACCCTAGTAAGAGCCTCTTGTAGCTATGGAGCCTTCATAATTGTTGAGAATATATGTTGTAGGACTCCAAAACTATCATGGCCAGTGTATCTTTCTAGAGATTAATCACAATATGAACCAATTAAACATTAAATAACCTTCAAAATAGCAAATCTTAACCACCATACCTTCTCAAATCCTTTTGGTGACCTTGGAAAGCCAAATAACAAGCCTAAAATAAATCAAAAACAATGAAAAACTAAAAATTACAATAGACGAGGTTAAAACTACATTAGCTAGTGTGTCTTTCTAAAGATGTAAATGAAAATGAATTAATAAAGAATCCAAAAGCCTCCAAAGTGTCAAACTCTATCCTTCAATTCTTCTAGGAGACTCTAGTATCCTTGGGAAGCCAAATATCATGCCAAAACAATTTATAACTAATTAAAACTCAAAAGATACATTTGAATAGGCCAAAACTACACTAGCCAATATATGTGTTTCAACAAAATTTAAGAACAAGATATCAACTAGTCAAATTAACCTCCAACTACCTCAATCTAATTCCAAGACCCTACTAGAACCTCTAATTGACTTGAAATTTTGAAAACTAGGCCAAAATGATCAAAATCATTAATTTTCTCCAAAATAATATTGGATGGATCCAAACCTACATTGGCTATCATACATTTTAGAGAAAGTAGCCATGTCAAGGTTCCAATGACCTCCTAAATTGGTAGTTCGGAGGCTAGACCATAGCCATACACAACAATGGCCCTAGGAGCTTAAAAACATATTTTATTGATGATCTAAAGTTTCCAACAATCAATATTTCTTCAAAACTAGGCTAGAAGTAACCGAAAATAACCTATTCAACATAGTTTTAGTTTCCAAGACAAATTTGATAGCATCATCATAGTTTGAATAACCTTAAACTTCCTTAAAAAAATACTAGAATTCTAAAGCCTAAATCCAACTATCATTTGATCTCATTTTAAGCATGAAAAAATAAAATTTATCAAAGATACGCTAGAACCAAAGAAACCTACACTAGCTAGTGTATTCTTGAGGTTTGAGATTCCATACTACACTTTCATTGGCTCATTTAACCTTCCAAATAACCATTCAACAACCCTAACATCCTTGTGCTACCCTAAGGAGTTGTGGGAGTAAGAATTTTAGAACTAAGACATCACAAATTAATTTTGTATGTAAAACTATGTTGGAGCTAGGAAAAACTACACTAGCTAGTGTAGTTTTCATCTTTTGATAGAATTTGAAACCTTTAGAGGGTTAAATCAACACTGAGGTTGATTAATTTCTTCTCCCAGTCCATTAAACTATTGATTTAGGCAATAAAAATCCCAAAACTAGTCCTTATGAACCTTGGAAATCACATTTTATCAAAAATATATATATATATACAAGATCCCACCAAAAATACACTAGCCAACATAAGTTTTTGTGTTCTAGTGTATTTTTTCAAAAGGGCCTCATTTTGGCCTCCAAACAAGCTTAGAAAAACCTTCCCAAGTGTCCAAGCCCTTCCATTAACCTTAGAGCCTCCTACCATGATCCACTATGACCTAAAACTAGTGAAATATGACCCTAATTAACCAATAATAATCATGTTTTATCATATGTTTCCAACCTTGATGCTATTGGCCTTATTCCATTGTATTTAGATTGGATTTGACCTTGGTATATATTATTGATCTTAATTGTCATTTCATTTGGTGTTATTTGTCTTCATTTTCATCATTTTCAAATCTTTTTACCATGTTCCATCATATTTTTTTATCATTTGAAACCATTTGAACCTTATTTTCCTTTATTTAAAATTAGTTGATGTCATTAGTGAAACACCGTGAAAATTACGAGTCGGCCTCGCAATTTAAGAGAGAGCACGCATCAGCTCTGTTCAAGGACAAGTCTACGCTCTATTACGCATGAAAGCGTAATGAGCGTAATAAGCTCCAAAATAGTCGAAGGCAGAGTATAGAGAAGCACAACAATTCGACATTTTTCTCATGGCGCATGAAGAACTTGTGTTTATGCTCGTTACGCGACGGTGCATACCACTGCGTATTTCATCACTACGGCTAGACATTATTTACACTTCGTTACGCGCAGCTGTGTAGTGAGCGTGAATTAGACATTATTTGTGCTTCATTACGCGTAGCTGCGTAGTGAGCATAAATTAGACATTGTTTACACTCCGTTACAAGTAGCTGCGTAGTGAGCGTAAGACAATTTCAAGCCTATCGTTTTTTATGCTGGATTACGCTCATACACGCAACGCAACGCGAATGAGTGTAATATAGCCTGAAAGCAGTTGAAACACGCTCAACATGCACCTTCTCTTCACACTCACAACACACAAACGAGCGTATTGTGCGTAGTTACAGTCTGACTTAAAATGGTCATGTCAACAAAACCCGAAATGTCCGGGAACCACGTCATCAGGGTCGCACCTTTTATGGGACCTCGCAGCCTATAAATACACCAGTTGAAAAAGATACAAGTGTGGGCAAAAAATCAAAAGGACAAGAGCATTTTCTAAGCAAGGGAGCACTGATCACCTTGAGCAGAGAAACATAGAGTAGCCTTTTGGCAATTGTCAACATCACCACTTTGCAATAGAAATAGAGCACAGTTCGCCTGAGCCTTAGCAACAGGAACAATCCTTCCTTTGGAGAAGACATGACTTTCTCCATTGGCGATTGTTGTCCTGAGCAGAACCTACTCGAAGAAAAGAAGCAGAACAAAGATTGTGAGATCATTTCACCCAATTTGCAAGCTCTACCGATCACAAACAGTTGATCAGTAGACATTAGAGCTTGACCTTCCTTGCATCCCAGCTTTGGCCTACGAGGTAGATCAGACTTCTGTCTGGATAGTTTCCTTGTTGTTTTGTGCTCATTTTCACATCAAGTTATTGGGAGTCTATCCCATTGTAACGTGACATACAAATCATACATTCCTTCAAAAATCAAAACATAGATCTTTGAAAATCATGCTTTTCTCTCCTGATTAGCATCTCTTCGGCGTGTTTGACATTATTATCGTATCGATCCATCCACGTCGTTTTCCTCCCATTTCACGATCCCTCAAATCAAATCGAAACATGCAAAGATCCGTAATTTTCATTGTTTTACTGACCCGTAAGTCCCTGTTTGATCGACAAGACCGTTCAGGGTGCTGCAGATTCGTCTTTCCAGCATAGCCCTCGCACGGATCCGTGGTCAAAACTGTATACACGGAATATCGTTCGGTATTTCTAGCTGCCGACGTTTTTTGTCGCTACAGTTTTCTGGCGCTAGAAGGAGGGCCTCTAGGTTCCGATCCATCTTTTTGGGTAACCCTGTTAGCGATCTATACCCAAAATCATAAACGTAATACCTCCAGGGAAGCTTACGATACCTTGTGTGGTGTAGATCGGTCGCAGTAACAATTCCTTTGGAATCCATTAGGTAGAAAGCCTATTAGCGATCTCATCACCAGCCATCTTTTAGATCCGATCATCAATTATCATTTATTGATAAATGGATTCTCTTCACACGACCACATCCGCCATGGTCCTTACTGACTTGGGTGCCACATCTGTGAACCCTATCGCCGTAACCAGGCCAGTTACTGGTGCGGCGGGATCTCAAGGACCATCGCGGCGATTACTGAGGCTTCAAGGGAAAGAGCCAATCTTTACGCTCATAACCCCTGAAGAGTACAATTTCATCTGCATCAAGATCCAGGCGAAGCTAGCCATCAGCCAAGCCGAAATGGAGGCAAAGAGAAACTTCGAAATGATCAATCGAGGGGGCCACGATTTCAAACCAACGGCCTATGACATTATCCCGTTGACTGACCAGCAACATGAACTCATAACACAGCTGTTCATGGCCAAAAGTTAGGTTGTACAGGTAATGGCGGAAACCCAGAATGGGGAGGAGGAAGAGGATGAGTTTGCGGCTCTGTCCGAACACTCATTCCATACCTTGAGCCCCCAAGCTTACATTAACCCGGCCTTCCCGCTCAATGGGGAGGCCGCCTCCCTTAACGCAGATATAACCACATATATGCCCTTGCCAGTCCTTCCGCAGGCCATCACACAGCCATCTGGGCTACAAGTATAAATACCCCATAATAATGTGGGGCCGGTTTCGTCACCGCATGTACTTAGCATCCCGGTGGTGGTCCCGGCGACCACCGCACCCCATTTCATCCCCCACGTACAACCTCAACTCACGTCTACAACGCGTCCGGCGCAGACTTTGTCATTTCCGCCCCCTCCAACCCAGCAAATCGCCACAGCTGTACAGCTGCAATCCTACATTCAACAAGCCGGAACGAGTCAGTGGGTTAACCCTGCAGCGCAGCACAACCCGTCTGTAGTATACGGTGCGCAGTATTCAGTCGCACCTGTGGCACAAGTTCCACAGGTGAATCCTCAATATACCTATCACTACCCCATGCAGCAGGCGGGAGTTAACCTCTCATCTCAGACTGGTGGTTGGTTGTCTTCGCAGGCCCCTCAACCTGTGGGCATCCCTACTCCACCAATGGCTAGCCAACCCTTGCCTTCATTCCCATTTCCTGGTGCCGCCCGCCTGGTCCAATCTCCTATGCCATCTGCACAGGCACCTCCGCTGATAGGACTGGACCAAGCCTTCCAGCTTATCCAGACGCTTACCGAGGAGGTCCATCGTCTTAAGGCCGCTGGGTCTGACACCATTCAGATCATGGAATTTTACCAGGATGATCTAATTAGCCCAGCAGTCCCTATGCTATCGTTGCCACCAGGGATGTCCCTCCCTCATTTTACCAAGTATAATGGGGAGGGGGATCCCAACACTCACCTAGCCATCTTCAGATCTGAGTCCTTGTTATTGCAACAGTGGCTGCACACACTAATCCAAGTCTTCACGATGTCTTTAACAGGGAAAGCTTTAGACTGGTATAGAGCTCTCCCACGCTCTTCCATCTCAAGCTTGGAAGAGCTGCTGACTCAATTTGTGACCCGTTTCAAATACAACCTGAAATCGGAAGTCACATTGGATCAGCTTATTGGGGTGAAGCAAGACCCGCTCGAGCCAGCCCAAAAGTTTATACAGCGTTGGAATGCTACCTTGAATGAGATCCGCGATTTGATCGCAGACTCCCATCTATTGGCGATATTCAAAGGAGCAGTCAACGACATTATCAAGTCTAAGCTGTATTATATTTCCCCTAGTTGTTTACATCAAGCCTTCGCTCAGGTCCGAAGCATCCAAGATGCTGCGGAGGCCAACAAAGACCCGGCGTATGTCACCTATAAAAACGCACATAACAAGGCCAAAGCTAAAGGCAAAGCAACGACAACAACAGTAGTCACGCTGACCGAAAGCGTGAAGAACAAGAATAAGAAGGTACCCACAACATTACCTGAGACCACGGCTAGTGCGACCACCAGCCAAGACACAGCTGCCCCTGAAGGGCCCCCTCATCCAAAACCAAACTTTGAGCGCAAAGATCATTCAAAATACGCGGCCCTGCCTACGAAGCATTCTGAACTGTTGAAACAGTTGTTAGCAGCAGGGTACCTTCAACCTAAGAAGGTATCCGAGGAAGCTCTGAAGCGTCATAGACGCCATTTTGAATTGTTGAAGAACCCTTCCTTAGCCTTACCTAATGAGCCACCGGTTCCGAAATCTTTCAGGTTGGATCGTTTTTGTGACTACCACCAGATGTGTGGTCACGACACGGATTAATGCTGGGCATTGAAAGATGACGTTCAACGCATGATCGATGAAGGTCATCTAAGACTAGATGGCAGTAACCCGACACGTCTAGAAAACCAAACACTGCATGTATATATGGACCCATTGAACGCAAACAATGCTCTTTATACAATCAATGTGGTGAGTACGGACGGTGAGCGGAAAAGTCTGCCAAAGCAACCTTTTTTTTTGCGCATGCCTACCAGCTCACCAAGGGGGCCAACCACTTCATAGGCAGCCAGTTGGACCTCACGACCACCTTTCATTATACAGGTGCCTTCTCAGGCATACCCTCAGTCACGCGGCAGTGCTCAAGCTACGGCTTCATTCGTGCCCATGCTTAGGGAACCCTTCATCATCAGGGTGCTAGAACCACGGCTTGCTCCTCTCACGCAGGGGCAGACCTCCGGTCAAAATGGCCAATCGTTGCCTCCCAAGAAAAAGGGAGGGGACACCTCAAATAACGTAACAAAAGACTATTTTACGCTCGGCTTCCCTAAGCCTAAGCCCCTAGCCTCTGTGCCTCTGCCTGTGCCTCAGAAGCAAGGTAAAGGCGCAGAAACACAGCCACCTTCTCTCAGCAAGAACAAGAACAACCCTCCCATTGACACCGTTCTACCTCGGGAAATCCATCTCCTGGGTCGAATGGAGGAGGACAAGGGAGACAAACCACCCAGCGGAGAGAAGGACCTCCTCAATGCATTCACGCAAGTTAAACATGCCATCAAACAAAAGAATACAATTTTGAGCCTGTACGACTTACTCATGACTTCTCGAGAACACCATGAGGCTATGCTACGCATGCTAACGTCCATATCCATGGATGGCAGCCTACCAGCAGAAGAGGAAGCGATACATGCTATCATGTTTCCTTCTGAAGCTGAGCAATCTAAGCCTGCCTCGCTGACCTTTCATGATGAGTCCGTCAAAGATGATTTGGAGAAAGGTCAGGTGATGACGGAACCTATGTTAATTACCATTCGGGTCGGCCAGTACCGGATCCGGAGGGAACACGTAGATGATGGTGTAGCTGCTAACGTCGTTCCTTATTCCATAGTGGATAGGTTGGGAGTGGTCAACCAGATCACCCCCACTATGACGGCTTGCATAAAATCATTCAATGGAGCACGGGTTCAAGTCAAAGGAACGGTGTGTATTGAGTTTGTGGCGGGGAATCAATTCCCAATAGAGGCCATGCTCTTAGTCGTTGAGGAGATGCCTGGCTTCAACCTAATCTTAGGGAGGTAATGGTTAGCCCAGCTGAGGGCATTTTCATCGCCGATACACCAAGAGATACACCTGCCCTATGCCAGAGGGGAGGTTATCATACGCGACGACGAAATCACCCCCAAGACCGTCAATAACATTGAAGAAGAACGGGGTTCAGAGATTGAAAAGACCAATGATTAGACCAGTCTCCAAGCCCGTCAACAAACAGATAGCAATGATGATGGTATAGCCTGGGCTAACCTGCCATTTCCAGATGGTAGCGTTGAGGAGTCAAATCCTAAATCACCTTGCCCTTACGCAGCACTCAACGTGAAGGTCGTTAAGAAATAATTGCGTATTAACAGTTGAACGATGGCCTTCACGTGTACTGTTACTCCCTTCTAAGTTAGCGAGGTATTTCTTTACAATTTCTTTTGTTTTGACATACTTTTAAGCTACGTTTGCATTTTGTGTTTACGCTTGACATTTCTTGCATTTTTATCGAACCTGCTTTAGTTACATTTTTACATTATTTTACGCATTGTTACAATTTACGTAGCTGGCCTGCAATGGCCTTAAACTAGTCATACAAAATTGACATATCAATATTATTTCACCTAGCTACGTAGTCGGCCTGCAACGGCCTTAAACTAGTTATACGAAATCAACCTATCTATATCATTGTACGCAGTTACACGGTTGGCCCGCAATGGCCTTAAATTAGTCATTCGAAGTTTACGCTTGTCATACAATACACAACAGGCCTACAATGGCCCTAAACTAGTAATTCAGTATCGTATACTATAAACATTTACGCTTGAATACACAACGGGCCCGCAATGTCTTTAAACTAGTTATTACGTCCCATCAATATCACTTAGATAGAATCCTTAACATATATTTTCACGCTGATGCAGAAAAAAGCATAAAAATTCAAACAACAAAATAATTAACATTTCAAATATCCATTAGACTTTATAACAATTCTTCAACGGTCATTTATAACAATACCCAGCCTTGCATCAATACAATTTTACATAAATAACAATTACGCATTCCCTCGGCTACCGCTGTCACCGGTATCTCTTAACTCCGGATCCAGCCCCAAAAGGTCATCCTCCAATGGGCCATCGTCTCTGGGAATTATGCTTTCATGAAATATTGCCCCTTCATGAGGCTCTCTTTCTGGCACTGGCTCCACAGGAAGACGCCCTTCATCGTTGCGTTCCTCTTCCGCTTCCTCTGTTTCCTCTCCCAGCTCTTCAGCTAGTTCATCCGGCCTATCCTCCTCTGGTACCTAAGTAAAGATAACATTAAAGTTAGAATAGACAACATGAGCTAAAAAACAAAAAAAAAAATTCCTGCTAAGTCATGCATAAACTTACCTGCAACAGCCCTGCTTCCCCAATAAAGGGAAGCTTATCTAGGTCGGCCCACAGGCGCTGCATAATTTCTTCCTCCATTAAATCGGATCAAACATCCTCTCCCAAGGTAGCTCCAGCCTTGACCTTTCCTTTTTCCACACTGCTCCAGTGGGGTGGGTCCGGGAAGAAAGTAGGGATTGTAGCCTGGTCTCCAGGGAAAACCATTGACCTTTCCGGAGATGCAGTTACAGTCACCTACTCTTCGAACTTCTTGAAGGCTTCCGACACTCCGATGGTGTCCACGAAAACCTCCAGGGATCGAGCTTTGACTGCAGAATCTCAGTAGTGTCTTCGATAAGTGGCACTTTCCCGTTTATACAGGTATTTGTGGTTTTTCTCCTTCTGCCCCCATTCCTATACGTTGGCGCAGTAGTCCCTCCAATCCTGGCTTTTCTGAGCTAGGAGTTCAATTTGCATCCTCTGCTCTACTAACGCCTGACTGGTCTGTACGCTATTTTTAATGGCTGTCCAATGATGGGAGTGATCAACAACAGCGGTACGCCAGTCTTCATCCCCCATCACTCGAGCCTGTAGGAATTCATACCGTGACCTTAGGTCCCCGACTTCTTTGGTCAGCGCCTCTATCTTTTGATCTAACTTCTGTAGCCTTTTCCACAAGCCTTCATTTATGCCCCTACTTTCCCATAAGGAGTGTGTCGAGCATAACGCACATTTATGCATTTCCTCATAAATGTGGCGTAGCATGACTGCCCCATCAGATGGGGGCTCCACTATGTCCAAATCAATGGGCTCCACGGGATCCCATCAGAGGTGAGCTCCTAATAGAAAACAAGCATCAATATAGATGACACATTACTAATACATTATATCAAAAACTCATTATGGCTATAACATACCAGTGCTAGGATCGACGCACTCCAAACACTCGATCATGTCATTAACAACGCCTTCCATGGAGGTAATTTGTTGGGGATGTCCTTCCACATTTTGCTCATAGCAGCAGGCGTAGATGCATCCTCTTCCCCTGCTGCGTAATTTGGTTAGACACTCTATCTATTAATCGAAATCCTGCAAATTCGCTAACACATTCATTACCTCTGCCGGTGATGGTGGCAACTTCATGAGTTTCTCCCGCCTCTCTCTCCTTACGCACGTGATCTCGTGTGCTGCTAGTCCCAGTAGCTGGAGTTTCCTCGTGTACCTGGTCGTGTGCACAGCTCCCGCTCGCAACTGGGACCTCCTCATGCACTGGAACCTGCACATGGCTCACATTAAGAGCTGGGGTCTCTACTTCCAAAATTGAGGCCCCCTCACCACGGCTTAGTATCATTGCCCCTGTCTCAGGGGTTAATTGCCCTGTCATTTTTACTGTTTACACCACCACACGTTAGCATATAATGCTAGACCATCTAAATAAAACATTGCGTACTACAATCCTTTCACACTTACCAAGCGCAAGTTTATTCCGCTGGATGTTGACCACAACAGTTTGGCCTGCGTTACCCCCAAAGGCCTCGGCTAGACGGAGCCTCTTGCGCTGAGCTGCCGGTTCCACAATCTCCTCCGCCAGGCACTTCCCTCACGAGGCATCACCGGTGAAAGTAGGAATTATCCCACCGACGTTGTCGACACCTCGCACTTGGGGCACCGCCAAGCCTTTAGTCGTTACAGACAACAACTCCCCGATCCCTTCCGGCAGATCCTGCACATCGGTAGTGCTAAAAATGTGGGTAATCCAAGGTCTGGACAGCTGGTCTCGGTCTTGATGTTCCGAGACCCCATTCCTCTGGATGACCAGAAACTTAGCAAACTACTGGAGGCAAGCTATGAAAAAGGCGTAATGCACATTGAAGAGAGACTCGAGTTTCTTGCGAAGCTTGACCATTTCACTACACAGTCCCTTGGCAAAATAGCTTGCCCAATAGAACTGGGTTCCCTCCTCCAGAACATCTTGCATAATACGGGTCTGTTCTACAGAAAATAACCTCCCCTGTGAGAGGGTTTTGGGGAAAGTACGGGCCCGGAAAAGGGGATAAAGTGTCTTGGCAACCCCCATCTCAAATTTGTCACAAGGAAACCCTTTGGTCTCTTTTGGGATCCTCACCCACTCCTTCAGACACTCCTCAACCTTAGGGCTCCTCTTGATCTTCGCCTTTATGGGAAGGCCATTCGAGGGAATGCCAAACAGGTCCGCGAAGAGCTAAGCGTCAATATCGAAACTTACGTGCACGTTATGCATGCGCGTGCAAAAATGCTCCGTCTTCTCGCTGAAGGAGTCGACTAGGGCTACCATCTCACTAGTGGGGACATCAGGGGTCATAGCCAAAAATAGGTGCATTAGCCCTGCTGCCCGGATCTTGGAGGTCATCGCGAATGGGGCCGCTGAGTGGCTGAGCCAGTGCTGTGCATCCTTAATATCGCCGTAACGGAAGAGGACATCCCTTACCTCGCGGTCGGAAATTGTAAGGGTAATCTCCCAGTATTTCCTGACTGAACAGTATAAAGCACAAGTCAAATAGAAATGCTACAATGCAATGTCCATAACCCACAACTACACGCAAAACATTAGAACACGCAGCGGCCTTACCAGGTCCGAAAGGCAAAGGAAATGGCGGTAGGTTCCTCTGCACGTCCTCAACCGTAAGGGGCGAATCTAAGGTCCAGTCATCATGCAGCCACCTAAGTTCCTAGAAATTCTTAAATGGGTGCTCGTAGTGGGTGTGATACTCATGCATCTCGTTGCCAATCTGCCCTATAACGCCAGCACACACATTGTTGGTTGAGGTAAACGCGATTATTGCCATTTCGGCCCAGGCTAATGCATCACCATCTCCGATTAGCTTGTTATCATGAATAAAAAACCTATACCATATGACATATGCTTATTTTACATCTTGCAAATAGGATTCTCTTACATTTCACATCGATAACAGACATTCTATCAGCAACAAAAACAATAGTGTTGACAGAACCCGCTTACCTGCCTGCGTAGTACACCGTGCCTTGTGGGTTCTGGAAATAGGTTGAGACATGGCGGGCCACGAACAGCGTGTTATATGCATGATAACAACTAAAATGGGCCATTCCCCAGATCTGGCTTAAGCATCTCAAACCTCGGGCACTAAGTGCTTGGTCCTTGGGATGGCCCGTATCGATGGCCCCGTCTGTCAAGTAAGCCAGAATCCCTTGCGTAGACCTCGCCAGAAAATGTTCTAAAATGGCACCCGCCACATCGCCAGTCAGATTAGGCCACACAATGATGTTGAAGTTGCGCAATAAGAACTAAAGAAACTCCAGCGCCCCCCTCCGAAACTAGATGGCCTTCCCCTGCACTCACGTGTGCGGAGGGGGGACATTGGGGACGATGGGGTTTATCCAACACAAAACCCCAATGATGTCCAATACGATCAGAATAGGTTTCAGCACAACACTGTACAGAAAATGCGATATCTAAATTAACAGCTAGATTTACATTTGCATCGTTAATACAGAATAGCTAAACATTACGCTCAGCCATCTATGTGGAAATCGCCCAAACCCTTGCAAACAGCGCAAGGTCTGTCTCTGACAATGGCGATAAACGCAACCATACCAAACCCTCGCTGTAATGCGAGGTTCATAATTCAAAACTTTCATTTACATGAAGAACGCTACATAAAACAAACGCTAAAATAGCACGAGCACGCAAGGAATGACCTACCGGTTCAAAGGTGATAGATCGCGCATTTCGACCACGGCCTGTTGAACACGCTCTAGGTGCTCTTGCACCTCATCGATTTTAGCCAGTTTAGTATTCTTCTTCTTCGTCTTAGGCGCCATTATCACAGATCCAACACTTTCATAGCTTTGCACCTTCAAATCTTCTGCTCTTCTCTCTCTCACTAGAGAATACGTACAAATTCGAATTCACAATAGCCAACAGTCCATTCTAACCAAAAAATAACCTACTTATATGCGAAGATCACCGACTTGATATTCGATTGCAGTGGGACCTTCCTCAAACGGAACCTGAAAATCAGGATATTAATGCAGTTGATATCGCATGCGCCACTGTCTGAAATGATGTTAAACTACCATGTCTTATCACCTTGGAATTGGGTAGCATTGATTACAACTCCATTACAAAATTCAAAATTCTGTTAGCTTTACACGTTTGCTCGCCATCACGTCATCTTCTTCCTAACCATTTACGTGCTTTGTGGTTTTGCAGGAAATGCAACAAATGGATACAACATTATCAACACCTTTAACTCTGATTGGCCCATACGGAAAGGTAGTTAGGCAATTCGATTTCGCTTTTATATATGTTAACCTCCCCTTAGAAGACGTAACTATAGCTGCGTCGGAGATGTCCCCAGAATGGCCAGAACAGTTGACATGCACGCTAGACCTGGAAGCTGGAGACATAACCGAAGATCCCCTTGATGAGGTCTCTATCGTTATGCATAGGGGTGAAGCTAAAACGCTTAAAGTCAGTTCCTTATTAGACCAAAAGATGCACGATGCCATAATGCAGGTCCTGCAAGACAACATTGCTATCTTTGCATGGTCATACGAGGATATGCCTAGACTAGATCCCAGGCTAATCCAACATAACATCATCTTAGACCCACAGATCAAGGAAGTAAGACAAAAGGCATGCAAAATCAAACCAGAAATCACGCTAGCTGTGCGTGATGAAATCGCCAAACTATATCAGGCTGGTTTCATCCGTGCGGTCGATTACTCGGACTGGGTATCTAACATTGTGGTTGTGCCGAAGAAGACCGGAAGTATACGCATCTACATAGACTTTCGGGATTTGAACAAGGCCACAATCAAAGATAATTTCCCACTTCTGAGTATCGATCAGCTAGTCGATACAACAGCTGGGCATGCACTCCTATCCTTCATGGATGGTTTCTCTAGTTATAACCAGATTCACATAAACCCAGAACATCAGTTAACCACGATGTTTATGACACCCTGGGGTACCTTTTGTTACACTATGATGCCATTTGGTCTAAAGAATGCTGGAGCAAAGTATCAACGGGCTATGACGTACATCTTTAGCGACTATCTCTTAGAGAGGATGAATGATTATGTGGATGATATCGCTGTGAAGTCTTTAAAGTCTGAGGTTCATTCAGGAGATCTGGAGTTAGTCCTCAAAAGATGCTCTAAATACGAGCTCCGGCTTAACCCAAAGAAGTTCGTATTTGGAGTCAAAACCAGACACATGCTGGGGTTTGGGGTATCGGAAGCTGGCATATGAGTTGACCCTGATAAGGTCAAAGCCATTGTTGAGTTAACGCTTCCAACAGACCTCAAGAAATTACGCGGGTTATAGGGATGTTTGCAGTTCAGACGTTGATTCATCTCGAGACTAACAGACAAGCTCCATCCTATGCAACATTTGCTAAAGAAGGGGGTTAATTTCGAATGGACAGAGCATTGGCAACGTGCTTTTGATAGTATAAAACAAGAACTCCAACATTTGCCCATGGTCTTCCCACCACAAAGGAATTTGCCATTCTACATTTACCTCGCAACTTCGGACGTAGTGTTAGCAGCATTACTTTGCCAAAGGAGGGACGATGGGTCGGAAGTGCCCATCTACTACTTAAGTCATGCGTTATATGCATACGAAACGAGGTATAATGAAGTAGAGCGTAACTGCCTAGTGTTAGTTTTTACGCTTAATAAGTGTAGACATTACCTTTTCCGTAGCCAGGTTAACATTATTTGCAAAAATAACATTCTTAGGACCATTACGCATAACTTGTATGAAAGCAGTAGGATCGCTCACTGGAAGGCTATCATAGTGGAATTCAATCTGCATTATGTGGGCCAATCTTCTACGAAGGGCCAGGTGATAGCTGACCAGTTAGTAACATCACCGGTTAACAATCAAGCAACAATAGAACTTGAATTTCCGGACGAACATGTACATAGCTTAAGCCTTGTCTCGGCAAGCCCTGAGGCAACGTTGTATTTCAATGGAGCTTCAATAGCTAGAGGCGGTAGTGCAGCCACTGTCATTACGCTATCACCTGAGGATGTGCATCTACATGCTTATCGCTTGACCTTCCCTTGTACAAACAATGTGGCAGAGTACGAGGGGCTCCTCAGGGGATTATTAATTGCCAGCGAGCTCGATGTGCAACACCTGATGGTCAGGGGCGATTCGATGCTTGTCATAAATCAAATCACTGGAGTCTACACCTGCAAAGCTGTACATTTGCAGCCTTGCTGCGACAAGGGTAAAGATCTTCTAGAATGATTTGTGACTTTCGACGCCCAACACGTGCCACGCACTGACAACACATTGGCCGACACACTGGCCACCCTAGCTTTAAACGTGCCCTCACATCTGTTTAACACATGTCCTGCATTAATAACAGATTGCACAGATCCTATCATTCAGGTGGCGCAAATCTCCTCTCTTCTCAAGGAAACCATGCCTGAATGGTACCGCAACATTAAATCTTACCTTCTACAGGGCGAATTACCGTTTGAATTGACACGCGCACAGAGAGATGCGATTCGCAAGCAAGCTAGGAAGTACGCCATCATTGGGGATAGTACTCTTTGTAGATGATCTTTCGATGACGTACTGCTTACTTGTGTCGACAAAAATCAAGCATAGCGTATAGTCGACGAAGTTCATGAAGGGCTGTGTGGTGGCCACGTAGCACCACGAGCTATGGCCTTGAAAATCTGTTGCTTAGGGTACTACTGGCCACACATGGAAAAAGATTTCCTGACAAAGGTTAAAACTTGTGACACGTGTCAGTGTCATGCAAACCACATCCACATGGCACCCATGGAATTGCATACAACACAGATAACATGGCCATTCCAACGATGGGGGCTAGACATTATAGGACCCATCGCACCAAAATCTTCTGCAGGGCATAGCTTCATTATTACCACTACAGAGTATTTTACAAAGTGGGTAGAAGCTATCCCCCTATGAAAGATCACATCCCAATAGGTTTTCCATTTTATCCTAGAAAATATAGTAACCAGATTTGGTCTCCCAATGACTATCGTGACCGAAAATGGGCCACAGTTTAGTAGCATGGAAACCAAATCATTCTGTGAAAACCTAGGTATTAGACAATCTTTTTCCTTCCCCTATTATCCGCAAGTGAATGGTCAAGCTGAAGCATCAAACAAAGTAATCATCAATCTGCTCAAGAAAATGCTCGACAGTAACAAGAAACGGTGGCATGACAAAATCCTCTACGTGCTATGGGCGTATCATACTATGTGTAGGACAACTACAGGTAGTACGCCCTATGGCCTGGTTTATGGATCTGAAGCAGTGCTACCCCTCGCGTTACAAATTCCTTCTCTGAGAATGGTCCTCTCCACCATTATAAATGAGGCTTAACACACCGAGACTCAGGTAATGGATTTGGATTCAGTGGAAGAGAAGCGAATATAGGCTCTTAAGATAATTGAGAGATATCAAGATAAATAGAGGCAGAAGCATCATCACAACCTTCAGCAGCATCGAATCAAGAAGGGAGACCTAGTTCTCAAGGACGTGCGTGAACCACTAGGCAAGTTCTTTGCAAACTAGGAGGGCCCTTTCTTGGTGGTTGACGCATACAGCAATGGAGCGTTCAGACTAGCAAACATCGACGGTGGTGAATTACCGAACCCTGTGAATCATGTATATCTGAAGCGGTATTACATCTAGCAATATCTACAACACGAGGAATCAGGTATGGCACTAAGCGTTCGCTATGACGTTAAACTGGCACTGATCGTCCGCTATGACGTAAAACTGGCATTCTCTACACGCGTCTGCTATGACGTTAAACTAGCACTGATAGTCCGCTATGACGTAAAACTGGCATTCTCTGCACGCATCTGCCATGACACTAAACTGGCAAGATGTAACCGTCCGCTATGACGTAAAACTGGCGGTGTTGTACAGGTCTGCCAAGATGAAAAATTGGCACCTTTTGCATGCGTCCGCCACGAAGCTAAACTGGCACCGGTTGTCCACCATGACACAAAACTAGCATAGGTAAGTAGCCGTCTGCTGAGACAAAAAATTAGCATAGCTCTATCCTTGGGTCATGACATAAAACTAGAATCCATAGCACGGTCTTCTGAGACCATAAATTAGTCCAGACACCATCCGCTACAACGTAAAACTAGCATTTTTCAGTCCGCCCGGACTTTAAATTGGGAGCATGGTCTGTTGAGACTTAAAACCAGCAACAACAGTCCACTAGGACTCAAAATTGAGATTCACCGACTACTGCTACATGAATCAGGTGAGCGTGATCATCTTTGTACAGCTGCACAATAGACGGGGTGGAATACTGGGTCTATCTCAGTGTCGCCACCCCACCGGCATCCTACTGATTCCTCGGATGAGCTGAGAGGCATACTACTAACCCCTCGGAGATGCCGTCGCTGCGTCCACTACAGCGGTAGTGCGTCTGAGGGTTTAGCCTTGCCACCCAAAGCCTTGACGAAATCCTCGTCGACCATGAGCTCGAGGACCTCCGCGCATCATCGCCATCAGACCCTGGCTTCACAGATTCATCTAGCTGGTTCCTTTTGTAACTAGTCAGCTGCACTTTGTCTGATGCCTTTTGGCGACGATATGCTGGGCAAAGCATCGAAATGGAGGGTTCGAGCCCCGTGCTATGGCTCCTTCTTCACGACCAGACTGTCCTGTCTCACATCTAACGGTGCCCATTTCTACAACCTCGCCTCCTGCTCGCACCAGAGCAATGGTGTCCTCTATTTGTCTTTCATGGTTGTAGGTTACTTGCTGCAAAAGTATCATTCAAAGGTGCATTCATCCGAGCGGTGAAGGGCAACAGCATCTTGAAGTGGCCGCTCAGGTTTGCCCGTCCACTTGGAATTACATGCCTATCCTTTCTGAACCTACACACTTAGCCCTTATCTCATTTCATCCCAATCATACGTTTCCTGTATGTACCAGCTACATATGCAAACAACCATCTTTCATACTCGCACTACACTCTAATCCATACGCGATCATACATTGTAGCAGAGATATCGAAGAAAGTGATGCACAATGCTCCTTCTGCAAGCATTCCTGCTATAATATGTAACAGAGAAATCTCAGATTGATGCGCCATGCTCATCTGAAAGCATTCCTGTTGACATAAATGAGCATACGTTCCTGTTTGTACGAGCGTATTTCATGCCCTTACCATCTTAACACATTTTACATTTCGTCCTGATCCTATTTCCTATTTTATCCTGCTATCTCCCATACTTTCCAGTTTTGCTTTTCCACGTTGACAGGGCAACACTTGAGTAGCCATTGATGGACGCTATTCTTGCTTCTACCAATTCGGTGTTTCACATTCTTTGTCGACGTCTTTCGGGTAAGCCCTCTAACCATCAACAAAGAGGGGCCATTGAAACACCGTGAAAATTATGAGTCGGCCTCAGGCAAAGATTTGCAATTCAAGAGAGAGCGTGCATCAGCTCTGTTCAAGGACAAGTTTATGCTCTATTATGCATGGCAGTGTAATGAGCGTAATAAGCTCCAAAATAGTTGAAGGCAGAGTCTAGAGAAGCACAACAGTTCGACATTTTTCTCGTGGTGCATGAAGAACTTGTCTTTACGCTTGTTACGCGATGGTGCGTACCACTACGTATTTCATAACTACGGCTAGATATTATTTACACTTCGTTATGCATGGCTACGTAGTGAGCGTGAATTAGACATTATTTGTGCTTCGTTACGCGCGGCTGCATAGTGAGCGTAAATTAGACATTGTTTATGCTTCGTTACGCGCAGCTGCGTAGTGAGCGTAAGAAAATTTCAAGCCTATCATTTTTTATGCCGGATTACGTTCATACATGCAACGCAACACGAATGAGTGTAATATAGCCTGAAAGAAGTTGAAACACGCTCAACATGCACCTGCTCTTCACACGCACAACACGCAAACGAGTGTATTGTGCGTAGTCATATTCTGACTTAAAATGGTCATGTCAACGGAACCCGAAATGTCTGGGAACCACGTCATCAGGGTTCTGCCTTTTATGGGACCTCGCAGCCTAAAAATACACCAGTTGACAAAGATACAGGTGTGGGAAAAAAATCAAAAGGACAAGAGCATTTTCTGAGCAAGGGAGCACTGATCACCTTCAGCAGAGAAACACAAAGCAGCCTTTTGGCAATTGTCAACATCACCACTTTGCAGAAGAAACAGAGCACAGTTCACCTAAGCCTTAGCAGCAAGAACGATCCTTCCTTTGGAGAAGAAACGACTTTCTCCATTGGTGATTGTTGTCCTGAGCAGAACCTACTCGAAGCAAAGAAGCAGAACAGAGATTGTGAGATCATCTCGCCCAGTTTGCAAGCTCTACCGGTCAGAAATAGTTGATCAGTAGATATCAGAGCTTGACCTTCCTTGCATCCTAGCTTTGGCCTACGAGGTAGATCGGACTTCTGTCTGGACAGTTTCCTTGTTGTTTTGTGCTCATTTTCGCATCAAGTTATTGGGAGTCTATCCCATTGTAACGTGACATATAAATCATACATTCCTTCAAAAATCGAAACATAGATCTTTGAAAATCACGCTTTTCTCTCCTGATTAGCATCTCTTCGACGTGTTTGACCTTATTATCGTATCGATCCATCCACGTCATTTTCCTCCCATTTCACGATCCCTCGAATCAAATCGAAACACGCAAAGATTCGTAATTTTCATCATTTTACTGACCCATAAGTCCCTGTTTACTCGACAAGACCGTTCAGGGCTCCACGGATTCGTCTTTCCAGCATAGCCCTCGCACGGATCCATGGTCAAAACTTTATACACGGAATCTCGTTCGGTATTTCCAGCTGCCGACGTTTTCTGTCGCTACAATTAGACATCAATATGACCTTGTTTGACCTTACCTAACATCATTTGATGGGAATTAACCATCATTTGGTCTTCATTTAACCCCATTCAACCATCATTTTGTCTTCATTTTGTCCCATTTGATCATTAGTTAGCTTTCATTTGGCTTAATTCCATGTTATTTAGCCTTTAGTTCACCCTATTTACATTATCCTCTCTCTTAAGATCTTTTTTGACCATGCTTTGATCATCCTTAATACTATTTGATGACATTCAACCATCATTTAGCCTTTATTTCACCTTTTTTATGTTAGCCTACCTCTTAAACCCTATATTAACTAAGCTTTGATCTTGTTTGACCACAAATGTAATGTGTTTCAACTCATCTATGTATTATTACTAGAATATTTTGTAGTGTTTTGACATCATTTTCTCATTTTATCACATGGATCCTACTTGATGTTCTTATGATTTATGTGCAAGATTGAAGTATGGATACTTGGAAGTAATTTAGTTTGGTTTTGATCCTCACTAGAGCTTATGGTGATGTTGAATGATTCATCAACCTCAATTACTTGGATCTTAAACTTGGGAACCAAGTCAAACACATATCCTCTATGGAAAAACTTCTTAAATGTTTTGACTACATAGTTAAAACCTTTAACCTTGAGGCTACATTACTGAGGACTCTCTAGTTGAGGTTCCTATCATGAAACATAATGGTGAGAAGGAAACTCTGAAATTAAGTTCCTCACTAAAACCATAGTAGGCTTAAGACATCACCAAGGTCCTCCAAGACAACATTAAAATCTTTGCTTTGTCATATGACGATATGCTAGATCTTAACCACTATCTAGTATAACATAACATCATACTCAATCCTAGTGTTAAGCTAGTTATGAAGAATATTTGCAAGATTAGATCAAATTTAGACTTGGTAGTTCATGATGAGATTACAAAACTGTATCAAGTTGGTTTCATTTGAGTTATTGATTATGCTAATTGTATGGCCAACATAGTGATGGTCTAAAAGAAAAATGGGAGTATACGTATCTATATGGATTTCCAAGACCTGAATAAGGTAACTATTATAGATGATTTTCCTTTACCAAGTATTGACCAACTTATTAATACTAAATCTTTAAATGCCTTGTTATCCTTCATGGATGAGTTCTTGACATATAACCAAGTTAGGACTAACCTAGAGCATCAACTATTTATTACCTTCATGACCCCTTGGAGAGAATTTTATTACATAATGATTTCCTTTGGTCTAAAGAATTTAGGAAAAACCAATTAATGAGCCATAACATTTTTCTTTAGTGATTGCATGCTAGGGTTACTTAATAGCTACATAGATGACATAAATCTCAAATCTAAAATGCCCAATGACCATACACATGACCTTGACTTAGTGCTTAAATGATTCCTCAAATATAATATCAGGATTAATCTCAAGAAGTATGTCTTTGGTGTTAAAACTAGTAAGATTCTTGGCTTTGTGGTGTCTAATGTAGAGATACGGGTTGATAAAAATAAGGTTAATTCCATAACCAACTTGGATGCACCAACTAACATTAAGGAGCTTTTAAGACTAAAAGGTACATTACAATTTATCTATAGGTTCATTACAAGGCTTAGAGATAATTTAAAATTAATGAAATACTTGATTAAGAAAGGAGTTCACTATCAGTGGACAAC
The DNA here is from genome assembly GCA_015680685.1 of Gnetum montanum. Lineage (NCBI taxonomy): Eukaryota > Viridiplantae > Streptophyta > Gnetopsida > Gnetales > Gnetaceae > Gnetum > Gnetum montanum. The sequence goes on from MNCI01004331.1 coordinate 28,148, forward strand.
TCAATGCCAAGAAGCCTTTGAAAACCTTAAGAAAGAGTTGACATAACTACCAATGGTCTATCTAAAACGATAAACCATTGTACATCTACCTTATTATCTCTAACATTTCCATTACCTCTCTACACTATCAAAAATAAGATGATGAAGTAGAACTATCAATATAATACCTAAACCATGCATTAACTTACTATGAGTCCCAATACACCATAGTTCAGAAGNATCAAAGTGCATGATTGTCAAATAGCCCTTAGGTACTTCCTTGACAATGTTAACATGCTCATCTAGGAACTCAAGATATATGGTTGTATGGTCTTCAACAAGGAACGTTGTGAGTTGTGTGAGTATAGCTTAGACTTTGATTGATAGCTAGGAGATGTAGTGTAGGTCAAATTTAGCTATTATGGCTTTCCAACATGCTATATGAATACTTTCATAAATGTTGATGGTTANTATTACTTGTGATTAACCAAGAAATCGAGGTTTATGCATGTGAAGTCAAACATTTACAACCTTAATATGACCTAGCTAAGAAACTAAGGCAACAATTTAGAGATGTTTGTATCTAACATATATCCCAAACTAAGAACACATTAGCCTATGCCATTGACACCTTAGCCCTAATTGTTCTGCCCAATGTATATAGAACACTACCTTCCTTAATCATGAACTACACTATTTCCATCATCTATAATACTAAAGGCACAACTATAGCTATAGTTAATACCACTCCCCAAACAAAGTGGTATGATGATATTAAGTTTTACCTAATGCATGATGAATCTCCATAGAACTTGAATACTTCTTAAAAGGACACTATATGTAAAATGTCAAATTAGTATGTCATGATAGGTAATAACATACTATGTTGATGGTCCTATGATGACATATTGTTAGTATGCTTGGGAAAAACTTCTGCCCGCATCATCTTAGAGCAAGTTCATAAAGGTTTATGTGAAGGATAGATAGGACCTAGAGCCATGGCCACAATGATTAGAAAAGTAGGCTACTATTGGCATTATATGGAAAGTTACTACCTATAGAAGTTAAAATTTGTGATATCTATCAATGGCATAACAATTTAATATACATGTCACTAATTGAGTTACGTGCTACTCACATAACTTGGTCATTTCAACTATGGGGACTTGACATTATTAGGCCTATAACATCCAAGTCTTCTACAAGGCATAACTTTATCATCATTATAATTGAGTATTTTACAAAGTGAATTTAAGCTATTCCCCTAATGAAAACAATTTCTCAACAAGTTTGTAGACTCAAACTACATAACATAGTAACTTGTTTTGGCATATCTATAACCATAGTTATAGATAATTGACCATAGTTTTGTAGCTAAGAAATGCAATATTTTCTAAATATATATGTATTAAAAATTTATTTTCATCATCATACTACCCTCAAATGAATGGAAAAGTTGAAGATAACAACAAGGTCATCAAAAATTTGATCAAATAGATTCTAAAAAATAGATAATGCAAGTGGCATGAGCGGCTTGTCCATGCACTTTGTACCTATCAAACTACCTTTTGAACCACAACTAATGGCACCCCATATATCTTGATTTATGGATTGAAGCTATTTTTTCCTTTTGAATTAAAACTTCCATCACTTAGAGTGGCTCTATCTAACTTCATCAATGATGAGAAGAATAAGGAGCTATGTACCAATTGATCTAAATTTAGTTGAAGAGAAATGAATATAAATATGTACTCACATTAAACAATACCAAGAGAGGTAGAAGCAATAGCATCAACATGACTTGAATAAGTAAAAGATTAAGAAAGGATATTTGGTTCTCAAGGCTATTTGTGAGCATGCAAACAAGTTCTCAACTAATTGGAAGGGGCATTTCCTAGTCATTAAAGCCTATGGTAATGAAGCCTTCATAGTGGCAAACATGGAGGGGAATTAATTAGCCAATCTAATAAACCATACCTGTAACAACCCTTATTACATCTAACATGATCTTCTTTATAGTTGAAATAGTAATTGACATCAACGACCTTTATAACTAATAGCAAGAATGCTCACATGATCTATCTCTTTCATTGCTTAGCATATTGAATGAACTAAGAAACCTTGTAAATCTAATGCACATCATACAAATCTCTCTATGTTGCATTTATAGTGACCTATGATGGTCTTTTTTACTGGTTATCACATGTAGCTTTATGCAATGCATTGTAATGACATGTCTTCTTGGTCTGGTTTTCCTTTTTTCTTGGAGTTATGCTTGTAGGATGAAGCCTAAGGTCATTGTGAATGTGTAACTTAATGTAGCAGCAAGTTACCACCTGAACTTGACACATGAAATTTGGTTACGTTGTTTTTCTATACCAAGAGTGCTTGTTTCATATCACTTCTGTTACCCCTCCTAAACCCCTGTGTTGTGGCCTAATTATATCCTTTCTTACCCTCAATAATAATGGTGATCTATGTTTGACATTTATGCATCATAGCCATATGACCTCTCCTTCATCATGCTCCACCATCAAGTTCATTGAATGTCACACATCTCATTCAATGAAAACACCAAACTAAGTTTATCCTTGGTATTAAAACCTAATGAATCTTTCAACCTAAAAAAAGGGGGGAAGAAAATTGCCAAGAAATTCAAAGGTTGATGAGGTTTGCCAAGAAATTCAAAGGTTGATGAGGTTTAGGACAGATTTAAATGGCTCTAAACAATCAAATCAGGAAGTATAATAACCAAAGAATCCTTAGAGCGGTGTGTTGGTTCCTCAAAAATATTACTAAGTGACCAACACCTCAAAGAACAAAGCACTTAGACAAAACTATTCAACAAGCATGTCATTGCCATACCATGACCATGATGTCAACATTTGGAATTTATTGTTAATCTTTTTTATCATTACCTTGCAAATAAATATAGTATTTCTCTCATATCATCTCACCATAACTCCATCTTATCAGCACAAGCACTCTTTGGCATGGTATGATATCTATAGAATAAAACATAAAGAGGAAACATGGGTGATAAAGTTGTGGTGGTGTTTTGTATTCTTTGTCGATATCTCTTGGGTTAATCCTGTGAACATCAACAAAGAGAGGCCAATGAAAGAACACTAAATAAATTTATGTTGCAACTTCTAACATTCACCATTAGACTTGATGCTATATTTTATTATGAAATGTAAGGTTTGTAGTTTATAGGTTGTAACCTTGAATACTTTAAGTTTTTAGAGGCTAAAAATGCCTCATAAGTTGTTATTAACTCAGTTTCCAAGTGGAAAAAGTTATGTCATCTATGTATTTGGGCTTGGAAAGGTTGAAAGTTCCTTTCAAATTTTCAAATTTGGGGTTTTCATTGATTTTATGTTTGTCAAAGTAAAAAATACATTGGAATTACCTACAACAAGCATAGGAATTATTGGGCTTTCATTTTTACAGCAAGGCCAACATAGTTTTCATGAATCCAATGTAACTTTCCAAGGTCAGCATAGTTTTAGTGAAGCCATTGTATTTTTCAAAGCCAACTTTCTTTTTATAGCACCTGAGGTATATTTCATAGCCTTTGTCCATCAAACTTACCATAAATGGATAAATACACTCAAAATGATGACCTATCACATCCGCAAATTACAACAATCTATTAGCAATAATTGCAAAAAATTTATACCAAATTAGATACAAATGACCTATTTGAATCAAATTTAAATACATTGAAAATACTTCTTGAAAAATTTACATTTGTCTATGTGTAGAGACTCTCAGAGCATTGTAAAGCATTAATAATTCCAACAACCTAGCTACCATTTTTCAACACTTACCAAGTAGATTCAACACTAGAGAAAGAGCAAGGAGCTATTGGAGTAAGAACTTAGGATATATTGATCATGGAGATAACTACAAGATGCACTCTACCAATTTTACTAGAACTCCAAGCATCTCTTACATAACCCTTTATGCATTTTAAGCAAAAAACTTGTACTTTCTTAAACACTTTATTATTTTTAATAAAATTTGTAGTTAATTTGCTTCATGTCATTTTATTTCCCTCTTTATATTGTTTAAATTTTCATTTTATGTTAAATTTTTTACACCAATTTTACAATATTTAAGTCCCTAGGTGATCAAAAAGACCATCCAAGGCACTTCAAATTCTCTTCTTGGAGGTCCTTAGGATTTGATGTTAAACTATTCTACATGGAATTTTTGGTTTTCTAGCATCAAATGTTTTAGGAATTACAACTGGCACAATGGTTAGGTCATATGAATAAATGGGTGATCAATCCATTCTTATCTTACTTCATGAGACTTTCAACACTTACCTTTGTTAGCTCCACAACTCCATGTTATCATGACCTCTAATTCATACGTATAAAGGTAACAAGTTAAAACTCTAAATGATACCGTGAATGATCATAACTCCTCTTAATGAGACATCTCTTAATTTGAAGTTTAGTTTAATTATTTAATGTATATTACAACTCTAATCCATAATTAGAAAAAAGATGCTATAATATGCTACCATTAAGAATCTAGTTCATCTTCAATCTCCTGTTTAATATCTAGCTCTTTAATATTCATGTTTTCTATTTGTTCCTCATCCTTGACTTTAACATTATTATTGTATGCAAAAATATATTTATGTTAGTTCCTAATATTTATCCAACTTACTAATGAAATTTACTAATTATTGAAACACCGTGAAAATTATGAGCTGGCCTCAGGCGAAGATTCGTAATTCGAGCAAGAACGTGCCTTAAATTTGTTCAAGGATAAGTTTACGCTCTATCACGCACGGCAGCGTAATGAGCGTAGTAAGCTCCAAGAACAGTTGAAGGCAGAATCCAGAGAAGCACGACAGGTTGGCCCTTTTCCTTGCAGCACATAAATAACTGGGCTTTACGCTCGTTATGCGGCGGTGCATACCAGTGCGTGGGTCATAATTCAAGTTGCACGCTCTTCATGCTTCATCACGCGCAGCTACGTGGTAAGCGTAAGTTATGCATTATTTACTCTTTATCACACGCAGTTGCGTAATGAGCGTAAGTTATACTCTGTTTACACTTCACCGCACACAGCTGCGTAGTGAGCGTATGTTACATTTACGCTTTGTCATGCACAGTTGCGTGGTAATCGTAAAACAATCTTGAGGTCATTATTTTTACACCAAGATTATGCTCATACATGCAACACAACATGAATGAGTGTAAATGCAGCCGAGACACGCCTAACATGTACCTGCTCTTCACACGCACAACACACAAACGAGCGTGTTGTGCGTAGTCGCAGTTCGACTTAAAAGAATCACGTCAACAGGGCCCGCAACATTTGGACCCACATCATCAGGGTGCGCCTTTTTCACGGAAGCGTCGTAGCCTATAAATACCCCAGTTGACAAAGATACAGGGGTTCGAGGGTTCGAGGATTCGAGGAATTGGCTAGTTGACAAGTTGACAAACCAGAGAAATAGAGGCATTTTCTGAGCACCAGAGCACTTATCACTTTTGTTGGAAGCAGATCGAAAGGGAAAGAGCATTTTCTAAGCGAGGAAACACTTATCTCCTTGAGCAGAGAAATAAAGAGCAACCTTTTGGTAACTGCTGACAACACCATGCTTCAGCAGGAACGGAGCGCAGCGCGCCTGATCCTTAACAATAGGAGAGATCGCTGCCCTGAGCAGAACCTACCCGAAGCAAAGAAACAGAATGGGGATCGTAGAGTCTTCTCACCCATTTAGCAGGTTCTATCGATCAGAAGATTGGCAGACTTCAGAGCTTGACCATTCTTGCACCTGAGCTTTGGCCTACGAGGTAGATCAGACTTCTGTCTAGACAGTTTCCTTGTTGTTTTGTGCTCATTTTGTATCAAGTTGTTGGGGGTTTTCTCCCATAGTAACGTGATATACAATCATACATTTTATCCGGGATCGGAACATAGATCTTTGATCTTTGAGAATTACACGTTTCTCTTCCGATTAGCATCTTTTCGGCATTTTTGGCGTTATCCCCGTAGCGATCCATCTACGTCGTTTTCCTCCCATTTCACGATTTCTCGAATCAAATCGCTGCACGCAAAGATCCATAATCATCATCGCTTTACTAACCCATAAGTCTCTGTCTGATCAACAAGACCGTTCAGGGCACTACGGATTCGTTTTTCCAGCTTAGCCCTCGCGCGGATCCGTGGTTAAAACTGTGTACACGGAATCTCGGTCGGTATTTCCAGCTACCAACATTTTCTGTTGTTACAGTTTTGTGGCGCTAGAAGGAGGGCCTTCAAGCTCCGATCCGAATATTTTGGGTAACCCTGTTAGAGATCCATACCCTAAGCCGTAGATGTAATACCTCTAGGGAAGTCTACGGTCAATCGTGTGGTATAGATCAGTCGCAAAGACGATTTCTTTGAAATCCGTCAGGGTATAAAGCCTTTTGTGTTGTTGGCCAGCCATTCTTTCTTTTAGATTTGATTACCGGTCATTCTCCATCACATTGATCCATGGATTCCTATTATTCAAACACAATAGCCATGGCCACTATCGATCTAGGTGTCACGCCGGTGAACCCGACGGTGGCCACAGGGCCAACCCCCGGTGCAACAGGCCCTCAGGGACCATTGAGCCGTTCATTAAGGCTTCAAGGGAAAGAGCCTATCTTCATGGTCATAACCCCTGAAGAGTACAATTTCATATGTGTCAAGATCCAGGCGAGGTTGGCTCTCAGCCGAGCCGAGCTTGAGGTAAAGCGAAACTTTGAGGTGCTCCATCGAGGGGGTTATGATTTTAAGCCAACGGCCTACAACATAATCCCTTTGACCGAACACCAAAACGAACTCATCTCATAGCTGATCATGGCTAGAGGCCAGACCTCAAAACCTGCGGTGGAGCCCCAGCGTGAGGAAGCAACAGAGGACGAATTCGCGGCCATGTCGGAACATTCGTTCCATACCCTGATGCCTCACACGTATGTAAATCCGTTGTTCCCTTTCACCGGAGAGGTAGCTTCTCTGGACTTGTTCGTGACCACGCAGACGCAAATCCCTGTTCTTCCGTAGGCCAACGCGTAGCCGTTTGGGTTACAGCAGGCCAACGCGTAGCCTTCTGGGTTGCAAATGCAACTGCTACATAATACGGGGGTGGTTCCGTCGCAACATGTAATCAACATTCTGACGGTCGGCTCGACGGCCACCGTCCCCCATCTCATCCCTCAAGTACAAGCTCACACCATACCAACAACTCGCCCCGAAGTGTTCCCACCCCCACCAACTCAGCAAAATACCACAACCGTACCACCGCAACCCTTTGTTCAATACCCTGCAACAAGTCAGTGAACCAACCCTGCTACACAACAGCACCCGCATACGGTTTACTTTGCACAACCTCTGCCAGCACCCGTAGCACAATTTTCGCAGGTGCTTCCTCAATATACTTACCATTATGCTACACAGCAGGCAGTAGCTAACCCCTCATCTTAGACCAGTGGGTGGTGGTCTTTGCAGGCTCCCCAGCCTACAGGGATCCCTGCTCCACCAACGGTTACCCAACCACTCCCTGCATTCCAGTTGCCTAGGACTATGCACCCAGTCCAACCTCCTACGCCTGCTGCACAAATGCTACCGTTAACAGGTCTGGATCAAGCGTTCCAGCTTATCTAGATGCTTACCTAAGAGGTCCGACACCTCAAGACTGCTGGATCCGACACCATTCAGATCATGGATTTCTATCAAGAAGATCTGATCAATCCAGCGGTCCCCGTGTTGTCATTTCTGCTAGGGATGTCCCTCCCGCATTTTACCAAGTATAATGGGGAGGGGGATCCCAATACCCATCTGGCCACCTTTAGATCCGAATCTTTTTTGTTGCAATAGTGGCCGCATACTTTAGTCCGAGTCTTCGCGATGTCGTTAACCGGAAAGGCTTTAGACTGGTATAGAGCTCTCCCACGCTCTTCCATTGCAACCTTGGAAGAGCTGCTAACCCAATTTGTGACCTGATTCAGATACAACATGAAGCCGGAAGTCACATTGGAACAGCTTATGGGGGTGAAACAAGACACGCTCGAGCCAGTCCAAAAATTTATACAGCGTTGGAACGCTACCTTGAATGAGATCCGTGTCCCGATCGCGGACTCCCATCTGTTGGCTATATTCAAGGGAGCAGTCAACGACTTTATTAAGTCTAGGTTGTATTATCTTTCCCCTGGAGACATACGTCAAACCTTCACTCAGGTCCGAAGCATCCAAGATGCTGCGGAGGCCAGCAAAGACCCGGCATATATCGCCTACAAAAACACGCATAACAAAGCCAAGGATAAAGGCAAGGTAGCGACAACTACTGTAGCTGCGCTAACTGAGAATGCAAAGAATAAGAACAAGAAGGCTCTAGCAACAGCACTGCCCGAGGCCACGGCTGGTGCTGGCACTAGCCAGGCCACGACTGCCCCTGAACAGGCTCCCCAGCCAAAGCCGAATTTTGAGCGTAAAGATCGTTCAAAATATATGGATCTTCCTATGAAACATTCTGAACTGCTGAAACAACTACTAGAAATAGGACACATTCAACCTAAGAAAGTGTCCGAGGAAGCCCTGAAGCATCACAGATGTCACTGTGAACTGTTGAAGGATCCTTCTTTAGCTTGGCCTAACGAACCAGCGGTTCCGAGATCTTTCAGGCTGGACCGTTTCTGTGACTACCACCAGATGTTTGGTCACGACACGGACCCCTGCTGGGCATTGAAGGACGATATTCAATGCATGATCGACGAAGGTCATCTGAAACTAGACAGCAGTAACCCTACGCGTCCCGAAAATCAAACATTGCATGTATACAAGGATCCGTTAAACGCAAGCTACGATCCTTATACAATCACTGTGGTGAGTACGGACAGTGAGTGTAAGGGACTGCCAAAATAACCTTTTGTTTTGTGTGTGCCCGCCAGCTCACAAAGGGGGCCAACTACTTCTTCGGTAGCAGGTGGGGTCTCATGGCCGCCGTTCATTATACGGGTGCCTTCTCAGGTACGGCTTCAGTCACACGCTACTACCCAAGCCGTGGCTTCATCTGCGCCCACGCCGAGAGCACCCTTTATCATTAGGACGCCAAAACCACAGGCTGCTCCTCTCACACAGGGGTATACCTCCAGCCAACATTATCAAGCATCCCCTCCCAAGCGAAAGGAGGAGAACACCGAAGCTAGCGCGACGAAAGACAACTCTACGCTCAGCTCCCCTAAGCCTAGGCCCCTGGCCTCTGTGCCCTTGTCCATGCCCCAGAAGTAGGCCAAAGGCACAGAAACGCAGCCACCTTCTCTTGGTAGGAAGAGGAACAACCCCTCTGCTGACACCGCTCCGCCTCGAGAGATCCGTCTCTTGGGCCGAATGGAGGAAGATAAGGGGGATAAACCACCCTGCCGAGAGAAGGACCTCCTCGATGCGTTCATGTAGGTCAAACAAGCTCTCAAGCAAAAGAACACCACGCTGAGCTTGTACGACCTCTTGATGACTTCTCAGGAACACCGCGAGGCTATGGTGTGCATGTTGACGTCCATATCAGTGGATGCCAGCTTGCCGGTGGAAGAGGAAGCGATACACGCTATCATGTTTCCTTCTGAAGCTGAACAACCCAAGCCCACCTCGTTGACCTTCCTGGACGAGTCTGTTAAAGATAATCCGAAAAAGGATCAAGTAACGATGGCGCCTATGTTCATTACCATTCGGGTCGGACAGTACCAAATTCGGAGGGTGCATGTGGATGATGGTGCGGATCCTAACGTCATTCCCTATTCCATCGTGGATAGGTTGGATTTGGTTGACCAGATCACTCCCACGACGACAGCCTGCATAAAATCATTCAATGGAGCATGGGTTCAAGTCAAGGGGACGGTGCATATTGAGTTCGTGGTGGGGAATCAATTCCAAACGGAAGCCACATTTTTAGTCTTCGAGGAGATGTCAGGCTTCAACTTAATCGTAGGGAGGTCGTGGTTAGCCTAGCTGACGGCGGTCTCGTAGCCGATCCATCAGGAGATACACCTAACTTACGCTGGAGGAGAGGTTAGCATATGCGGCGACGAAGTCACCCCCAGGACCGTTAACAACATTGAGGAAGAACGGGGGTCAGAGATCGAAACGGCTGACGATCAGTCCTCTCTCCAAGCCCCTGAACAGAACAATGATAATGATGACGGTCTAGCCTGGGCCGACCTGCCATTTCCGGATGACAGCGTAGAGGAGTCGAACTGCAAGCCTCCTCGCCCTTACGCAACAGTTAACATAAAAGCCGCTAAGAGACAATTGTGTATTGATGGCTGAACGAAGGTCTCCTGCGTGCGTTCATGTAAGTTATCATACTCATCGTCCAACAGTTTCCTTTGTTTCAGTGTGCTTTTACGCAACATTCACCTTCTGTGTTTATGCTTTACATTTTGTCTTTGCATATGTTATCATACACACATTAGTTACGCTTACTCATTACTTTACGCAACGTCCAGAGTTACATTTTGTTACAACATACGCAGTTGGCTCGCAAAAGCCTTAAACTAGTAGCCAACATTTACGCATCGGCCCGCAACGGCCTTAAACTAGTAGCTAATTTACAATTTACGCATTGGCCCGCAACGGCCTTAAACTAGTAGCTAATTTACGCACCTTTGTATGTTGGCCCACAACGGCCTTAAACTAGTTATCTATAGTCACAATTTGCGTCTTCTTCATTTTACGCTTTCGGCCAGCAATGGCCTTAAACTAAGGCTTATGCTCCATTACTATTACATTGGCAAAAATAACAAAAATATGATAGGTAGTTGATAGTCAATCAAGATTTATAATATGTTTTTTCAAATCATTTGTAACATGATGCCAAAAAAAGAATGTATTTCCCCTACTGCCACTATCACCAGTATCCTTCAACTCTAAGTCCAGCCCCAAAGGGTCGTCCTCCAGTGGGCCATCATTTCTGGGAATTATCCCTTCTTGAAAGATTGTCTCTTCATGAGGCTCTCATTCTAATGCTGGCTCCACAGGAAGATGCTCTTCATCGTGGTGTTCCACTTCTGCTTCTACTGTTTCCTCTCCCAGCCCTTCAGCTGGCGTACGTTCTCCACTTTCTTCTGGTACCTGAAGCACAAATAACATAAAAATTAGAATAGGCAACACTATGTTGGAAAATGCGCTAGCTAAGCCATGCGTAAAATTAATCGAGATGACCCAACTTCCGCAACAAAGGGAAGCTTATCTAGACCAGCCTAAAAACGCTCCATGATCTTGTCCTCTGTCAGGTCTTGCCACACATCCTCGCCTGAAGCCCTCCCTGCTTTTACCTTCCCTTTCTCCATGCTACTCCAAGAGGGAGGATCTGGGTAGAAAGTAGGGATCGAGGCTTGATTCCCAGGGAAGACCATTGCTCTCTATGGAGATGTAGTTACGGTCACCTGCTCCTCAAACATCTTGAAAGCTTCGGACGCTCCGATGGTGTCCACAAAGACCTCCAAGGACCGAGCTTTAACAGTGGAATCGCAGTAGCATTTTCTATAGGTGGTGCTTTCCCTTTTGTATATGTGCTTGTGGTCCTTCTCCTTCTTCCCCCATTCCTGTACGCCCGCGCAATAGTCCCTCCAGTATTGACTCTTCTGAGCAAGGAGCTCTATTTGCATCCTTTGCTCTACTAACGCTCGACTGGTCTGTACGCTGTTCTTGATGGCTGTCCAATAATGGGAGTGATCAATAACAATAGTATGCCAGTCTTCGTCCCCTGTCACTCGAGCCTGTAGGAACTCGTATCGTGCCCTCAGGTCCTCGACTTCCTTAGTCAAGGATTCAACCTTCTGTTTTGACCGTTGCAGTTTCTTCCATAGGTCTTCATTGATATTCCTGCTTTCCCATACGGAGCGTGTCGAGCGTAATGCACATTTACGCATTTCCTCATAAATGTGGTGTGGCCCGACCGCCCCATCAGATGGGGGCTCTGCAGTGTCCAGGTAAATGGGCTCCGTGGGATCCCATCGGAGGTGAGCTCCTGACAGAAAACAAGCATCAAAACAGATGACATATTACCACCAAGACATTATCCAGTCACTTCTATTAACTTACCAGCACTAGGTTCAATGCGTTCCAGACGCCCGATCAAGTCGCTGATAACGCCTTCCATGAAGGAAAACTTATCGGGGAAGTCCCTCCACGTTTCGTTAATAGCAATAGACGTCGAGGCATCTCCTTCCCCTATAACATAACTCGGTTAGACATTACCTATTTACAGACTTTTTCAAAACCCGTAAAATACACGCTCATTACCTCTACCGGTGACAGTGGCAACGTCATCGACATCCTTCCTACTTCTTTCCATTTCACGCACCGGGGTCTGTGTGTCTCTGGCTCTAGTAGCAGGGGCCTCCTCCCCAGTCTATGCATGGCTCCCACTAGCCGCTGGGGCCGCCCCACGCGTTGTAGCCTGCGAACTGCGCGTATTAATAGTCGGGGCCTCTGCTTCCAAAATTAAGGCCCCCTCCCCATGTTTTAGCACCACTACCCCTGTCTCAGGGGTCAATCAACCTGTCGTTTTTGCTGCTTACATCCCCATGCGTTAGAACATAATTCCAGCTGATCTAAATGAAACATTACGTATACAGACCATCTACACTTACCAGGTGGAGGTTTGGTCCGCTACACCATTAGCCCAACGGTGTGGCTTGCCTCGCCTCCAGGGGCCTCAGCCAGACAGAGCCTCTTTCGCTAAACTGCAGGCTCCACGATTTCCTCCACCAAGCATTTCCCCCATGAGGCATCGCCGGTGTAGGTAGGCATTATCCCGCCTACACTGTCGAGACCTCGCACTCGGGGTGCTGTCATGCCTTTAGTTTTCACAGACATCGACTCTCCGATCCCTTCCGGCGGATCCTACCCACGGGTAGTGTTGAGGATGTGGGAAATCCAAGGTTTGGATAGTTGGTCTCGGTCTTGCTATACCCATACCCCATTCCTTTGAATGACCAGATACTCAGCAAACCGCCAGAGGATAGCTATGAAAAAGGCATGGTGCACGTTGAAGCGAGACTCAAGCTTCTCGCGAAGCTTGACCATTTCGCTGAGCAAACCCTTGGTGAGATGGCTCCCCCAATCAAATTAGGCTCCCTCCTCCAGAACCTCTCGCATAATACACGTCTATTCTACTACGAAGAACCTTGCCTGCGAGAGGGTTTTAGGGAAGGTACGGGCCCGAAAAAGGGGATAAATTTTTTTGGCGGTCGCCAGCTCGAATTGCTCACAAGGAAACCCCTTTGTCTCCTTAGGGATTCTTGCCCACTCCTGCAGAAACTCCTCCACTCTGATGCTCCTCTTGGTCTTCACTTTTATGGGAAGGCCACTAGAGGGGATGCCAAATAGGTCTGAGAAGAGTTGAGCATTGATATCAAAGTTTACACGCACGTTATGCACGCGCGTACTGAAACGATCCACCTTCGCATTAAAGGAGTTGACCAGGCCTATCATCTCGCTAGCGGGGACATCAGGGGTTGCAGCAAAGAACAGGTGCATTAGCCCTGCGGTCTGGATATTGGTGACCACCGCAACTGGGGCTGTCGAGTGGCCGAGACAACGCTGTGCCTCTTTGATGTCCCCGTAACGAAAGAGGACATCTCTCGCCTCGCGGCAGAAAATCGTAAGGGTTATCTCCCGGGATTCCCTGACTGCAAGTCAAAAAATGCAAGAAAAAACAAAAACATTATCGTAGTATTCATAACTCACAACTACGCAAGTAACACTAAAACATGCGGCAACCTTACCGGGGCCAAACGGCAATGGGAATTGTGGGAGTTCCCTCTCCACGTCCTCGACGCTGAGGGGCGGATCTAGGGTCTAGTCCTCGTGTAGCCACCTGAGTTCCTGGAAATTCTTGAAAGACTGCTCATAGCGGGTGTGGTACTCACGCATCTCGTGGCCAATTTGCCCAATAACACCGGCACGAACGTTGTTAGTCGCAGTAAACACTGTTATCGCCGTTTCGGCCCAGGGCAGCGTATCGCCGTCGTCGATTAACTTGTTGTCGCATATGAAAAACCTGTACCATACAGCGTAAGCTTAATCTACACTCTACATCTAGACTTCTCTTACTCCTTTTTTGCATCAAAAACAGACATTGTAACATATAAAGACAATAAAGGTAGCCAAATCTGCTTACCCGCCTGGGTAGTACACTGTGCCTTGAGGGTTCTGGAAGTACGTGGACACATGGAGAGCCATGAACAATGTGTTATATGCGTGATAACAGTTGAAATGGGCCATATCCCAGATCCAGTGTAAGCTCCTTAGACCCCGAGAGCTGAGCGCTTGGTCCTCGAGATCGCCTGTCTCGATGGCTCCATCTGTCAGGTAAGCCAGAATCCCCTGCGAAGACCTCGGAAATAGGTGTTCCAGAATGGCACCAGCAACATCTCTAGCCACATTGGACCAAATAATGATGCTAAAATTGCGCAGTAAAAATTGCAGGAATTCCAGCGCCCCCTTTCGAAACCAAATGGCCTTCCCCTGCACTCTTGTGTGCGGGGGAGGAACATTTGTGACGATAGGGTTCACCCAGCATAAAACCCCAATAATGTTTAGCACAATCAGGACGGGCTTCAGTGCGATGCTGTAGAAAAAAGCCAAGACTCATTAACACCTACATCTACACTTCTACAACTAACACAGAAATCGCAAAACGCAACCAGGCAAAAATTGCCCAAACCCTTGCAACAACGCAAGGTTTTTCCCTGACAACGGCAACAAACGCAACCTCACCAAAACCCTCGCATTAACCCGAGGTCCGTAATTTTGACATTCACATTCACGCAAAAGACATTCAAGAAAAAACAAAATAGACATATAGAACAAGCGTAAGCACGGGAATAATGACCTACCGGTTAAGAGGCATCGGTTCGCAAACGTCGATCAACGCATGCGAGACACGATTCAAACTTGCCTGCACTTCGTCAATTTTAGCCAGTTTTGCATTCTTCTTCTTCGCCTTTGATGCCATCATGATAGTAGTAGAGTTTCTTTACAACCTGCTTACAAATCCTAGCAAGGTTACACGCCCTAGCTTTCTGCTCTCCTTTCTCTCTGCTCTGCCTTTCCTCTGCTCTTCCTTGTAAATTCAAATTCAAGATAGCCAACAACCAGTTTTTCATCAAAGAAACACCTATTTATATGCGAGGATCGCCGACTTGATATCAGATTTAAGCAAAACTTTCCTGAAACGGAATCCGAAAATCCGGTATTAATTCGGCCGATATCGCACGCCCCACTGTCCGAAATGACGTTAAACTACCATGTCTTATAGCCTCGTAATCGGGTTACATTGATTACAAGCTTTGTCTATATTTTTTCAAAAGTCAGTTAGCCTTCCACGTTTGGCGACATCCCGTCACTTGTCTCCTAACCATTTACATGCTTGTTGGTTTTGCAGGACAGACAGAGGATGGACGCCACAGTTTCAGCACCTTTAACTTTGACAGGCCCATACGAGCATTTAATTAGACATTTTGACTCCACATTAGTAGACGTTAGCCCCCCTTTAGCAGGCGTAACCATAGCTACATCGGAGACGTCCCCAAAATGGCCAGAACAGTCAACGCGCATGCTAGACCTGGAGGCTGGAGACATAACCAAGGACCCCCTTAGTGAGGTCCCTATCGTTACGCATAGGGGTAAGACCAAAACACTCAAGGTCAGTTCTTTGTTAGACGAGAAAACGCACAACGCAATAAAATAGGTCCTGCAAGATAACATTACTATCTTTGCATGGTCATATGAGGATATGCCTGGGTTAGATCCTAGATTAATACAACATAATATTATCCTCGACCCAAAGGTTAAAGCGATTAGGCAAAAGGCATGCAAGATCAAACCAGAGATCGTGCTAGAAGTGCGTGATGAAATGAACAAACTATATCAGGCTGGTTTCATCCGCGTGGTCGATTATTTGGACTAGGTATCTAACATTGTGGTCGTGTCGAAGAAGACCGGGAGCATACGCATATGCATAGACTTCTAGGATTTGAACAAGGCCACAATCAAAGATAACTTCTCGTTGCCGAGTATTGACCAGCTAGTGGATACAACAGCTGGGCATGCGCTTCTGTCCTTCATGGATGGCTTTTCAGGCTATAACCAGATTCGCATCAACCCAAGACATCAGTTGACCACAACGTTCATGACACCCTAGGGGACATTTTTCTATACCATGATGCCTTTTGGCCTAAAGAACACTGAAGCGACGTATCAACGGGCCATGACATACATCTTTAGCGATTACCTCCTAGGAAGGCTGAATAATTATGTAGACGACATAGCTGTGAAGTCTTTGAAGTCGGAAGATCATTCAGAGGACCTGGAGTTAGTCCTTAAAAGATGATCCATGCATGAGCTCCGGCTTAACCCAAAGAAGTGCATATTCGGAGTCAAAACCGGATGCATGCTGGGGTTTGTGGTATCTAAAACCGGCATACGAGTTGACCCTGATAAGGTCAAAGCCATTGTCATGTTAAAACCTCCCATAGACCTCAAGCAATTATGCGGGTTACAGGGACACTTACAGTTCATACGCAGGTTCATTTCGAGGTTAACCGAAAAATTACACCCCATGCAACATTTGCTAAAAAAGGGAATTAATTTTGAATGGACCGACGATTGCCAGCATGCGTTTGACAGTCTAAAATAGGAACTGCAACATCTCCCGACGGTTTTCCCGCCACAAAGGGACTTGACTTTTTTCATTTACCTCGCCGCTTCGGACGTAGCAATAGCAGCGTTGCTTTCTCAGAAAAAGGTTGATGGGTCAGAAATGCCCATCTACTACCTGAGCCATGCTCTATGTGCGTACGAGACGAGATACAACGACGTTGAGTGTAATCTCTTAGCGTTAGTTTTTACGCTCAAAAAATGTAGGCATTACCTCTTCCGTAGTCAAGTTAACGTCATTTGTAAAAATAACATCCTTAGGGCCATTACGCATAGCTTATACGAGAGTAGCAAAATCACTCGCTGGGAGGCTATCACCGCGAAGTTCGACCTCCAGTACATTGGCCAATCATCCACGAAGGGCCAAGCGATAGCCGACCAGTTAATAACTTCACCAATCGACAACCATGAAACCGTAGAGCCAGAATTTCCTGATGAACATGTACATAGTTTAAGCCCTATCACGACAGGCCTCGAAGAAACATTGTATTTCGATGGAGCTTCAACCGCCAGAGGCGGTAGTGCGGCCACTGTTCTTACGCTATTGCCTGAGGATGTGCATCTACACGCTTATCGATTGACCTTCCCTTGTACGAACAATGTAGCAGAGTATGAGGGGCTCCTCAGGGGATTACTAATTGCAGGAGAACTCGATGTTCAACACCTGGCAGTTAGGGGTGATTCGATGCTTGTCATAAATCAAATCACTGGAGTCTACGCCTGCAAGGCGGTACACTTGCAGCCCTACTGTAATCAGGCTAAAGATCTTCTGAGGCGATTTATGACCTTCGACGCCCAGCACGTCCCATGGACTGACAATACGCTGGCCGACGCACTAGCCACTCTGGCTTTACACGTGCCGTCACACATGTTTAACACCTGCCCTGCATTGATTACAGACTACGCAGACCCTATCATTTAGACGGTGCAAATATCCTCTCTTACCGAGGCAAGCACGGCTGAATGGTACAATCATATCAAATATTATCTTTTACAAGGTGAACTACCAGCCGCATTAACGCGCGCATAGAGGGACGCAATCCAAAAGCGGGCTAGGCACTACATCATCATCGGAGACAGCACTCTCTGTAGGCGCTCCTTTGATGGCGTATTGCTCACCTTCATTAACGCAGACCAAGCACAACACATAGTCAGCGAGGTTCACGAGGGACTGTGCGGTGGCCACGTAGCACCACGGGCTATGGCCCTAAAAATCCGTCGCTTAGGGTACTACTGGCCACGCATGGAAAGAGATTTTTTGACAAAGGTTAAGACCTGTGACACGTGTCAACCTCATGCAAATCTAATCGACGTGTCACCCACGGAATTACACATGACACAGATAACATGGCCATTCCAACGAGGGGGACTGGACATTATAGGCCCCATCACGCCAAAATCTTCCGCAGGACTTAGCTTCATCATTACCGCTACCGAGTACTTCACGAAGCGGGTAGAAGCTGTCCCCCTACAGAAAATTACATCCCAACAGGTTTGCCATTTCATCTTGGATAACATAGTAACCCGATTTGGTCTCCCAATGACTATTGTGACCGACAATGGGCCACAGTTTAGTAGCATGGACACCAAATCCTTTTGTGACAACTTAGGCATCAGGCAGTCTTTTTCCTCTCCTTATTACCCGTAGGAAAATGGTTAAGCTGAAGCATCGAACAAGATAATCATCAATTTGCTCAAGAAAATGCTCGACGGCAACAAAAGGCGGTGGCATGAACAGATCCTCTACGTGCTATGGGCATTTCGCACTACGTGTAGGACAACTACAGGCAGTACGCCCTATAGCTTGGTTTACGGATCTGAGGCAGTGCTACCTCTCGAATTGCAAATCCCTTCTCTGAGAATGGTCCTCTCCACCATTATAAATGAGGCTCAATACACCGAGGCTCGGATAATGGATTTGGAGTCATTGGAAGAGAAGCGGATACAGGCTCTTGACGCAATTGAGGAATATCAGGATAAGCAGAGACAAAATCATCATCATAATCTTCAGCAATGTCCGATCAAGAAAGGAGACCTAGTTCTCAAGGCTGTGCGTGAACCAGCAGGCAAATTCTCTGCAAACTGGGAAGGCCCTTTCTTGGTGATCGACGCATACAACAACGGAGCATTCAAATTGGCAGACGTCAACGGCAACGAGTTAGCAAATCCTATAAATCATGTGTACTTAAAGCGGTATTTCATCTAGCAGCAACTACGGTGTCGACAGCAGGTATGACGGTACACGTCTGCTACGACGTAAAACTGGAACCAACCGTCCGCTACGACGTAAAACTGGCACCGACCATCCGCTACGACGTAAAACTGGCACTGCACGTCCGCTACGACGTAAAACTGGCACTAAGTCCGCTACGACGTTAAACTGGCATCGATCGTCTGCTACAACGTAAAACTGGCATGCTTTGCACGTGTCCGCCATGACGCTAAACTGGCAAGTGGTAACCGTCCGCCACGACGTAAAACTAGCAATGTTGTACAGGTCCACCAAGATGAAAAATGGCATCTTTTGCACGCGTCCGCCACGACGCTAAATTGGCACAGGTAAGTAGCCGTCTGCTGAGATGAAAAATCAGCACAGATCTGTCCCTGGGTCATGACGCGAAATTGACATCCACAACATGGTCTTCTGAGACCATAAACTAGCCTGACCATCGTCCTCTACAACGTAAAACTAGCACTTCTCAGTCTGCCCGGACTTTAAATTGGGACCATGGTCTGCTGGGACTTAAAACCAGTAACAGTAGTCTACCAGGACTTAAAACTGGAACTCATGGAACTCAAGCGAGTGCGATCATCTCCGATATAGCTGCACAGCCAACGGGGTGGGATGTTGAGACAGTTCCGACGTCACCACCCCACCGACATCTTACTGATTCCTCGGTTAAGTAGAGAGGCATCTTACTGATCCCTCGGAGATGCCGCCACCGCGTCCGCCGTAGTGGTAGCAGCTCTAGGAGTTTACCCTCGTTAGTCGGAGCTCTAACGAAATCCTCGTTGGTCACGGCCCTGCGAGTCTTCGCCAATCATCGCTATCGGACACCGGCCTCGCAAATTCATCTGGCCGGTTCCTGATGCAACCAGTGACCTGCACTGCGTCTGATGCCTTTTGGTGAAGATATGCAGGGCCAAATCATCAGGATTGGCGGCTCTGCCCAAGTGCTTCGGCTCTTTCTTTGCAGTCCATTGGCTCTAGCTAACATCAGACAGCATTGGTTCCAACAACCTCGCCTTTTGTTCATAAGCAATGGCGTCCTCTGTTTTCTTTTGTGGTTGCAGGCTGCTTACCTTGGAGGATGTCCTTCAAAGGTGCGTCCATCTGAGCAGCAAAGTACAATAGCTTTTTGAAATGGCTGCTCAGGTTTTCTCGACCACTCAGCTTTGCACATCTCTACCTGACACACTTTTACCCTTAACTCTTGTTTCCTTCTTCCCCACCACCCAGTTCCCATACGCAACATCCATATATGCAAGTCTTCATTTTCCGCACTCACGCTAGCAGAGATATCGCAGAAAGTGATGCGCAACGCTCCTTTTGCACACATTCCTGCTACAATTTGTAATAGAGACATCTCAGATTGACGTGCTACGCTCATCTGAAAGCATTCCTGTTGACATGAATAAACACACAATTTGCATCTTCCCCGAACCTGTTTTCAGTTACACCCCTTTACCTCCCATACTTGGCAGTCTTCCTCTTTCATGTGGATGGAGCAACACCTGAGTCTTCATGGATGAACATTGTTCTTGCTTCTACCAATCCGGTGTTTCACATTCTTTGTCAACATTTTTCGGGTAAGCCCTCTAACCGTCAACAAAGAGGGGCCATTGAAACACCATGAAAATTACGAGCCGGCCTCAGGCGAAGATTCGTAATTCGAGCGAGAACGCACCTTAAATTTGTTCAAGGACAAGTTTACGCTCTATCACGCACGGCAGCATAATGAGCATAGTAAGCTCCAAGAATAGTTGAAGGCAGAATCCAGAGAAGCACGACAGGTTGGCCCTTTTTCTTACAGCACATAAATAACTGGGCTTTACGCTTGTTACGCGGCAGTGCGTACCAGTGCGTGGGTCATAATTCAAGTTGAATGCTCGTCACGCTTCATCACGTACAGCTGCGTGGTAAGCGTAAGTTATGCATTATTTACGCTTTATCATGCACAGTTGCGTAATGAGCGTAAGTTATACCCTGTTTACACTTCACCGCACACAGCTGCATAGTGAGCATATGTTACATTTACGCTTTGTCACGCACAGTTGCGTGGTAAGCGTAAAACAATCTTGAGCTCATTGTTTTTACACCAAGATTGTGCTCATACACGCAACACAACACGAATGAGTGTAAATGCAGCTGAGACACGCCTAACATGTACCTGCTCTTCACACGCACAACACGCAAATGAGCGTGTTGTGCGTAGTCGCAGTCCGACTTAAAAGAATCACGTCAACAGGACCCGCAACATTCGGGCCCACATCATCAGGGTGTGCCTTTTTCACGGAAGCGTCATAGCCTATAAATACCCCAGTTGACAAAGATACAGTGGTTCGAGGGTTCGAGGATTCGGGGAATTGGCTAGTTGACAAGTTGACAAACCAGAGAAACAGAGGCATTTTCTGAGCACCAGAGCACTTATCACTTTTTTTGGCAGCAGATCAAAAGGGCAAGAGCATTTTCTGAGCGAGGAAACACTTATCTCCTTGAGCAGAGAAACAAAGAGCAACCTTTTGGTAACTGTTGACAACACCATCCTTCAACAGGAACAGAGCGCAGCGCGCCTGAGCCTTAACAACAGAAGAGATCGCTGCCCTGAGTAGAACCTACCTGAAGCAAAGAAGCTGAACGGGGATCGCGGAGTCGTCTTGCCCAGTTACCAGGTTCTATCGATCAGAAGATCGGCAGAGTTTAGAGCTTGACCATTCTTGCACCTGAGCTTTGGCCTACGAGGTAGATCAGACTTCTGTCTAGAAAGTTTTCTTGTTGTTTTGTGCTCATTTTGTATCAAGTTGTTAGGGGTTTTCTCCCATAGTAACGTGATATACAATCATACATTTTATCCGAGATCGGAACATAGATCTTTGATCTTTGAGAATTACACGTTTCTCTCCCGATTAGCATCTTTTCGGCGTTTTTGGCATTATCCCCGTAGCGATCCATCTACATCGTTTTCCTCCCATTTCAAAATTTCTCGAATCAAATTGCTGCACGCAAAGATCCGTCATCATCATCGCTTTACTGACCCGTAAGTCCCTGTCTGATCGACAAGACCGTTCAGGGCACCACGGATTCGTTTTTCCAGCTTAGCCCTCGCACGGATCCATGGTTAAAACTGTGTACACGGAATCTCGGTCGGTATTTCCAACTGCTGACATTTTTCGTCGTTACAATTATCATTATGTCAAAAACGATGAGGATAAGAGTTGAGGATGAACTTCCTATTTTCCCATGTTTCCTTGTTAGATTTTGACCATTAAATACACACTACCATAAAGTTTTTATTTCAGAGTTTCTTTACTCTTTGATCTTTGATGGATATAGTCTAATCTTTGAAACTTTTATGTTATTTTTATTGAACTTCTTTAATAAACTTATATGAAACATAAGATGGATTTTTAAGTTTGTAGGATAATTTAATTATTATGCTACTTCATGAATTCATTATTGATGAGTGGCGAGGTACCCCTACACTCAACCATACGAATACGAGCATAACATGCACGATCTGGTCGAACTCCGCAGACTAAGTGCCTACATGCCTCATGGAACGCTTAAGGTTAATTATTCGTTGTCTTCCCATACTTACTTGTACTTTTCACGGTTGTATGGATAAGTTTGAGGTATATGATTTTTATGCCTTTTTAGTTTTTATCTCCTATGCTAATAATGTGAAGGGTGAAGAGACTAATTACTAACTTTAACTAACTAACTAAGTCTGAATTAACCTAACATCAGCATTCGTTCCCACTTACCGTTTACACCCTGAACCAATGCAACCTTGGTTACCAAACACTAGTCGTTGGTGGGATCACCAAGCATAACGCACATGCTCGAAGCGGTTGTACGGAGGCACTTAACTAGGAGAGAAGGGTTAAGAGAAGGGTCGAGAGAGATTTGGGATAGGATTATCTTCTCTAACTTTTGTCTTAATGCTATTTCAAGGTAATAGTATGGAAAACCAAGATCTAAGATGTCAAATTGTAAGGATAACTAATGTTTGAACTTTTCTATGATTTGGAATTTCATTATTGCTATGAGTATATTGCCAACATGAAATGCTTAAAGCATTTGAATCTTCCCTTTCTTCATAAATATATACATATTAATGTATTTTTAAGATTTGATAAAGCCTAATTGAGTAAGAATCAATAAATATTTTGGTACCATAATCTTGATGATTTCTTTAGTCCATAGATATCCTTCTATAATCTTCATACCATATTTTCATCTTCTACAAATCCTTCAAGCTATTTCATATAAATTTCTTTTTGTAAAACTCCATACAAAAAAGTTGATTTGACATCAATTTGATGAATTTTCCATTTTATCTTGGTGGATAAGGAGATGATTATTCTAAAGATCACCATGCATGCTATAGGTGAAACTATCGTCTCATAATAAATTCCATTAATTTGAGAGAATTATTTTTCAACCATTCAAAATTTATAACTATCTAGTATTCCATCATCTTTTAGTTTAGTTGTAAAGAACCAAAGATTCTTAATATGTTGTTTTTCTATATGATAAGGTACTAATTTCCATACTCATCTCTTTTTCATCAATTTGATTTTAGCCTTCATTTCCTCTTTCCAATGTTTCATAGTAAAGGTTTCAACAACCATCTTTGCAACTTCATTATCAAGTATTGTAACATTAGTAATAATGTCATTATGATGCAGTTCATTATACTCACTTATTTTAACTCTTTTCTTAGTAATGGAAATGTTTACTTAATATCCAACAGTTTTAATCATCTATTTATATTCTTTGAATCTCTTAGCTTCTTATTCATTATTATTATTATACTCATTATATTAAGGATTGAGATTTTTGAAAGTTTGATTGACTTCTTCATCCTCATCACAATGTGATATGAGCTTGCTCTACGGATATGATCATCACTACAATCATCATATTCATGATAGTCATCATAATCATTATTCGCAGGACTCTCCTAAATTGGTTTTATCTTCCAAAATTATTTTTCATTAAATACTACATCTCTTATAATTACCAATTTTTTTCATTTTGATTCCAAATCCTATAAACTTTTGTAAGGAGTCCATATTATATGAAAGATTCTTCTTTTACTTTTGGACCTAATTTATTTTGTGTTACGATTTGATAGTATACTTTGTAGTCAAAGACTCATAAATGTCCCATTTTGATCTTTCTTTCATTCCATACTATATTTGAACATTAAAAATAAAAATATAATTTACATCTTCTATCAATAATTTAAATTTTAGTTTGTACTACTTCTCTCTAGAAGGCATCATTTAATTTGAATTGGGCTAACATACATCATATCATTTTACTGATTATCCAATTTTTAGACTCAAATATACCATTCTATTCTAGATAGTATGGAACTATATTTTGATGGATAATTCCTTCTTTCCTAAGATATTCTTGAAATTTCTTATTTATGTAATTAGTTCCATTATTAGTTCATAACTTTATGATTACTAACCTTGTTTCTTTTTTTCACTATTGTTTTAAATATTTTGAAGGCATCAAAAACTTTTGATTTGGATTTAATCACATATATTTACACCTTTTCTATGTATTCATCAATGTAGGATATGAAGTATCATGCTTCATCCGACAAAGATACATTACCATACAAGCCAATATTTGAGTGTATAGTCTCCAACTTTGTTCTTATAGTTGTATTTATTTTATGTGGAAAAGTCATTCCTATTTGACTACCAAGAGCACATGGCTTGTAAAACATGTCATGATTTAATGTAGGCTATGATAGTCCTTGGAAATGTTATAGCAATTTCTACATATAACTTTTGTTCATATGATCAAGTCTTACTTGCCAGAACTTTTCATCCTACATTTTATGTGTTATAGATCATATCACCTCTCTTACTCAATGTGACTTAAATACTCCATTTTTATCTCTACTAACTTCTTTTGTGAGTTACCTTCCAATAATGTATATACTACATTCTTATTTGAATCTTGTTTCTTGCAGCTACACTTCAACAATCAATGTTGAAAAGTCTAATCTCTCACCTGGTGTATCAAGTGCATGTATAGATCCTTTAAACTTATCTAAAGTTGTCATAGGAAGTAACTAACTCTTCATTTGCACATTCAAGTTCTAATATAACTACTATGAAATCCATTAACTTATTCTCTATATTCATATTTATTATTCATAGTTTTAAGAGGAGGTGAGCTTTTTTTTCTTGGCCAATGGATATAAACATTTGATATAAATATTCCCAAGTCTTTGTAGTGGTATTCATATGATATACCAAATAAGATACTTCATCATATATATTGGTGTAGAGAATACTTAAGGCCATATCATTTTTTTTCTTTCAAATCATTATCAAGTCTGAAGTTAATAATTAAAATAACATGCTAAAGTTAGCTAGCTCATAGAATAATTTTCATCCTTTGTGATCAACTCTTGCAACTCTTCATCATGATCTTTTTTAAGTCTGTAACTAAAATCTTATCCATTATCAATTTTAGAAGAATCTTATCTTCTTATTCTTTTAAAGTTATACTATATAGAGAATTGGTCACATTTTTAACATTCCCATTCTTGTTCTTCCATGTAGATTCTTATTCATTACTTGATCTTCTTCCTTCTTCTTTCTCTAATACCATTTTAACTTTCAATGCAAAACCATTTAAAATTACTTTGTAGAGTTTTGTAATATGTCAAGATCTTTGATGAAGCAATTTCATAATCAATAGTCCTCTTTTCTTCTCGTGACTTTTTTTTATAACGTTTCATTCTTGTACCTTTTGGTTATAAGAGTTTTTTCCTTACTTAAAAATCATTGTATTCTTTGCTTACATACAATGACTTACATAATGATTTGGTTTTATCTAGACCTTTAAGAAAATAAAGGGTTACAAATTCTCATAACTAACAAAACACTTTACTACAATTCATCATACATTATTATAACTGATTCAAAACTTGTTATAACATGTAATAGAAATTAATCTTATAAATCATAACACACTCTTACAACTTGACTAGCTTAATTTAACAATGAAGAATTACAAAATAAGATAATGTCCTTATTACTATCTAACATAGTTAAGTATTCTATTATTTTGTACATAGAAATATGCACATGGGTACAATTGCTTCAAGCATAATGTACTAGCATTTGATAATCAGAGTGGTGAATACATGGTATATCTAGTAGTGAATAATTGATAGCTCAACAATGTTAGTATATGTTTAGGATGTGTATGCAAACTTAGGAACTAATTCTCTATGCTTAGGCTAGTTTAGATTCTTTATTTTTACTTAGATTAATTAGTTTAATATTTAAATCTTTTATTCCTTTAAATATTTTAATAATAATAAACAGCCAACATGTGCTTTAATCACACTTAACCAAACTAAGTAAAATAACATAATTGTGATTGGAATGAAAATGAAAAATATTATATTACCTAGTCCTTTAAAGTATCCATCTAGTTGTAAGTGCATAGAATTCAACTAGGTTGTTTGTGAACACTTATGATTCATATGGTTAGGTATAGGATTCTACTACTACTCATAAGTGAAGAAGATGCTAGTATTATGACTTCTTGAAATAGATTAGAAGAAGAAGAGTAACCAGGTCAATGTTGTGCAACAAGATCAAATTTAGAGAAAAGTGAGAAAGACCATGTTTAGGAGGAAGAGGAAGACTACGTTCATTATTTAGCCTTTTGTATTTATTGTTGTATTTATGTCTTTTATCATATTAAGCATATTTGTGCTCCATTGAGCCCTTTTTCTATTAGTTTTTGATTCACCTTTGGCCATCTTATGGTAGACTAAAAGTGTATTAAATTGTAAAAATATTATGTTTACTTCAACTTAATACTAAAATAATAGACATATTATGCTAATGTTTTTTTGTACATTATTATACTTATGATCATAATTATCTTCATATCACATTATTGCAAGTTTTATTGTTTATCTTATACTTTAAATCTACAACTCATCATGCAAATCAAGAACTTAGAAGGAGGGTTGAATAGGTTCCCTAATTAAAATTTCACTAGCCACAAGAACACATGAAATTTTACATGGTTTCCCAACTTGGGTAGGTCCATATTCAAAGTTTAGAATCTATGTGCACATCCAAACTCTCTTTCTTCAAAATATGTTATTTGAAGCGCATCACACTCTATACAAGCTTTGAGATCTACTATGGAGTGTTTCATCGCTATGAAACCACTAAATCTTGCAAGGCCCTAATAATCTTAGAATGTGATTTCAAGGATCCCATAACCTTTACAAAATTAAGCTCTACTACAGAATGTTTTGATGCCATAAACCACTTAATCCCATAGGATCCTAACAAGCTCAACAAATATGTCTTTCCACAAGAAGCACATTAACCCTATAGGGCTATAAAAAAGAAGGAATGAATAAAAAAAGAATGTAACTAAATTTACAGATCCTTGTACTTGAAACTTAGTATAATTACAATCAAGCATATGATGTTACCATGAATATCAAGAATAGAATTTCTTAGAATAGATAATTAAGAGCTTTTGTGTGAATAATACTTGCATAATTCCAAAGATTTCGACATCATCTTTAGCCTCAGAGTTTCTGAAAACTCCTTAGAATGTGTACAATAGCCATTAAATGACTAGTGTATATCTCTACTTCAAAGTTTAAATGACTAAATAAGATTGATCTTAATGCAAGAAAGACATCTAAGTGAAAAGTGAAAAATCTACAGTGAGAGGTCTACTATTGAGGATGGATTTTTGCTATTTTTTAAAGATGTCTACTTAAGTTTTGAACTTTGAATTATAAGGCTTTCTCATATCAATTTATCTTCTTAGAAGTCCTTGGAGCATCTTCATTTGAATTTTTGACTTCATTTTCATCTTTGCCTTCATCTTACCCATGTAGTCTTCATTTTGACATCTTGATGTAGATCTTATTTCCTTGAGTTTTCATATCTCTTTGTGGAGTTCTTGTTCATATCTTGCAAAATCATAATCTATCACAAACATTATATATTATCCATATTCCTTAAGGTATTTCATACCAAAATTTCAATAATATCATCCTTTTTGATGATGTTCAAAACATAAGAAAATGGGTTAATATATTCCAAAAATTGATTGAGCTAAGGATGATGAGAGATGAAAGACTATAAAAAATTTCATCCTTAATACACCATAGATTTCATTAATCATAAAGAGGGACTTGTAAATTTTGAATAAGGTCTTTTATGATGAAGGGTTAAGTAATGAATATTGAATATCTTATCTATATACTAGAAATATTAGCATCAATACCACCATAATATCATAACTGTTCAAATATATCCATAAGATCATAATTATCACTCAATGCCCATGTTGTCCATGACACATATAACCATAATGTCATAATTATCATTTTCACATTATATCACAATCATACCAAGTATATCACAATTCATCACATTATATCACAACTATATCATGGAGACAAAATTCTCCCCTTTTCTGGACATCATGAAAAGGTGAATTGGGCGTTACAACTAGCAATATTAAAAATAAGATATATCAAAAGACTATTACTTATACATTTATAAAATCATAATCTTAGTAAAACCTTATTACATTTTTCTCATCACATTTTCATAATCAGAAAATAGGCATAGTAATTTCATGTGAAGGAAAATAAGTACATATACATCGAACATTTAAGAAATAGATCAAATTCCAGAACTAGATCAAGAGATTAGATAAACCAAATTCTAATCAATATGTTCACATTGACCAAATATATCTTAATGAAGTTTAAAATATCTTATTAATTAATTTTCCAAATTCCCTAATATGCTTTGTCACAAAAAAATGTGAGTATAGTCTCTTACTTTAGTAGGCTTGAAATCTCCTAGGTAAGGATTGTTTAGCTCATATTAACAACAAGGGACATAGGTACTTAAAAGAATATATTCTTAGTATATAAATGATTTAGTACTAACATAGAGATATATTCAAATAAATTCTAGAATCTTGAATAATTTATGATTACTTTTATGTAAATGATTTTCAAAGCTTAAATTAAAAATAGCTTGGTCTTTTACCTGCAAATTTTTACCAAATGAATATACATTTTGTTGCTTGCAAGAGATAGGTCACTAAGTATTATGTCTTGGAGAAAGTCTCCATAGAATTATTCTATATTAATGCTTCAAAATAAATCATGTGGTACAAGCTTCCCCTACATATGTGCCTATCTCTTCTTTAACTCTTTTTAAGATATGTAGCTATTTGATCACAATCCTAGTTATTAAAGAATATAGAATGAACCAAAATTATTTATAGAAAGGACAAAAAATTAGAGAAAATTATTAGGCATAATTCATAATAATTTTTATCTTTATTGGTCATCCATTCAAGCCTTATTTGATCATTTTTTGTAATGCTAGGACCAAGCTCTCATGTTAGTAGTATCTTAGAAATAGAATAATTTTTAATGTAGATGCAATGCCTATCTTATGTTTCTTAAGTACAGAGTTTCTTTGAGCATGAATCCTTTCAAGGGCATGTAAATAGCTAAATAATTCATAAGATAACATGACAGATACTTAGACTACCTTGATCTTCCTTTGAAACGCTTCTTCTATAATATCATGCATTAGATGATTAAAATATATTTTCTTTAATGATTAAAGAATTCATAGAGTATATGTATATCAAATTTATCAAAAATAATTTCAAAAACTACTCTATATTAAATCTAGTAAGAAAGAAAATAGAAACTTACCATGACTTACCTTACTTGCTTACTGATATGACAATGACCAACAAAGTGTAAGATGAGGCCCTCTATCGTGTAGTACCTCCTTACCATTTGATTTTCTCTCATTATTTATTTTGTTGTTGTTTCCAACCTTGTATGTGAATCCTTCTTGTTCATGTTCCTCATGATAGAAGGATCCATAATTTTTTATAGTTTTTGATTCATTCATTCTTTTATAAATTTTTCTAGCTTTTAGTTTATTATTATTTTTCCAAGTTCTTCCATTCTACAAAATAAACTCACTAGATTCCTTTTGAGAAGACCAAGTATCAACATTATTTTGTTCTATGTGAGGAAAATAATCTTGCTTATGACCATAATTTTTACAAAAACATAAAGTGTTTCTTTCATGAATAGAATCATGAAACCTAATTATATTTGAGGCTGAGCTAGTGTAAGTATCCTTTTAAAAGGCTTCTTCCAACCTTTCACTTTTACGTTGGTTTTGAATCTCTTCATTATTTTCACTGGTCCCTTCTTCTTGAGTATCCCTACATTTTTCTTTATACAATGGTGTTAGTAGTTGAATCTTAGCTTTTATGTTTCAGATTTTCCTTTTTAACTTTGAAGATAATGTATAGATTTCAAAAAATTTTCTATGCATATTTTTCTTTACTATTTTGAGAAGATAATGTAAAATAAGAATTTCTTCACATAACTCACTATAAATGTTTTCACATCCACATTCCCAAATGATGCTACTACATAATGAAGATGGTGCCTTTTCATAACAAGCATTATTGTTATCTTAAGAAGACTTGAAAGCGTGGTTGTAATTAATACCCTGAAGGGTGCATTATAATAATATACATGTCTCTTGAGGTAACCTTTTAGGGTTTGACCTAAGGCATTTATTCCAGGGCTTAGAGGTCATGCCAACATGAAGTGGCTAATCTAGTATAGAAAAGTCATAAGAGCTAGGTGATGTAGGATAGAAAGTGGACTAGACATTCCTTGTAGTTGATTAATAGGCGTAAAAATGATGGTAGTGTTGGATTACCTCTAAGTGATAGATGTTGAATAAAGAAAACCCCAAGGAACACTCTCAAAACATGACCTAGATACACTATTCAATATCAATAAAGCATTATTTTTCTTTCTCTTTCTACATTTTCTCTATTATTTCATATAGGAATAATGATGAATGTTACATATATTTGACATTTGGTATATTGTCTTCTTGCATAATTTCTATATAATGTATATTTGACATTTTCCATGACATCTGGGAATAGGATGTCACAACTTTCATCATCTTTACCTTTTAATTCTTAAGGACTTTTGATGAATGTTCACTTGTGAGGGCCATACATATAAGCTATGAATATTTCATAGTGTCATCAACCTCTTCTTCACCTTGTTATCCATCATCCTAGCTTGTGTAGAAGTTTGTCTATTTTGTATTTGTTTTAATCTTATCTCTTCATTGCAACCTAGTAGTACTAGGACATTTGGAGGCCACATGGCCTCTTCCACCACATACCCAACATTCGATGGAAAATGCATCAAAATTGGAATTCATATAAATTTTACCTCTTTTCTTACCTTCAGATTGATTTGGTCCTATTGGGTTGAAACTTCTCCCTTTTCTTGCATGCTTTCTTTAAACTCTTCTTGATAAAAAAAAAGTTATTTCATCTTTGCTATTTGCTTCTTATTCAACCTGATCCATCTCTTTTGATGATAATTTTAGAGTAATAGGTTTTTTCCTTAATTACTTCTTTACTTATGAGATTCATCTCAAAAGAAATTAGATCACTTTAAATCTCCTCAAATTTAAGGACCTAAAAGTCTCTAATTTCTTCTATAGCTATGACCTTAGGTCTAAATTTGGGCTATAGTGTTCTAATGATTTCTATAATTACATTTCTTTTAGGAATGTCCTTGCCTAAACCCCAAATTGCAACAAAAAGATCATTTTCCCTAGAGAAATAATCTTGAATCTTTTCACCTTCCTTCATCTTAAGTTTGTCATATTCACTTTGCAAGACTAAAAGTTTTGATTATTTAACTATAGATGTGCCCTTATAGATGGCCTCTATGGTTTTCAAAATTTTCTTAGCAATCTTGCACACAACTATTCTATAAAATCAAATTTACTTAATGCACAATATAAATAATTTTTTTCTTTAGAATCATTCATAAACTTATATCTTTCTTCAATCATCCATTTGTTTCATGGCTTGAGAAATTTTATTGCATTACCGAAAAATAGTATGTAACCTTTAAGGATTGACTCTCATACCTCAAATTTCATAGACTTGAATAACCATTGCATCCTTACCTTCCAATATGAAAATTCAAACCAATTAAATATCAATGGAATTGTGTAGGATGTTCTCTCCATAGTCCACTCTTAAAAGTTGAAGCACAAAATTCATACTACTAGGCTCTAATAACACATGTAGATCAAAAAATTAGAAAGGAAGCTAAATAAGTTTCCTAATTAAGATTTCACCAGCCATAACAACATACTAAATTTCACATGGATCCCTAGCTTGGATATGTTCACACTCAAAGTGTAGAATCATGTACATCTCAAGACTTTGTTTCTTCAAAAAATGTGATTTGAAGGCATCAC
Organism: Gnetum montanum; assembly: GCA_015680685.1. Classification (NCBI taxonomy): domain Eukaryota; kingdom Viridiplantae; phylum Streptophyta; class Gnetopsida; order Gnetales; family Gnetaceae; genus Gnetum; species Gnetum montanum. Next base: position 60,455 of record MNCI01004331.1, read on the forward strand.
ATCCTATACAAGATCTAAGCTCTACTCCAGAGTGTTTTGTTGCTATGAAACCGCTCAATTTTGCAAGGTTCCAACAAGCAAAAAATGTGATTATAAGTATCCCACAACCTTTACAAAATTGATCTTTATTCTAGAGTGTTTTGATGCTAAAAAACCACTCAATCCTACAAGATCCTAACAAGCTCGACAAAGATGTCTTCACAAAAGAAGCACATCAACCCCATAGGGCTACAAGAAAGATTACAAAGAACAAGGAAAGAATGTAACTAAATTTACATATCCTTATACTTGAATCTTAGTATAGTTACAATCACAAAAATGATATTACAATGAAGAGAATAAATAGAATTGCTTATAATATAAAATGAATAGCTTTTGTATGAATAATACTTGCATAATTTCCTAGATTTTGACATCATCTTGTAGCCTTAGATTTTCTAAAAACTCCTCAAAGCTTATACAATGGCTATCAAAGAAATAATGTACACATCTACTTTGAAGTTAAGACATCTAAATAAGATTGACTTCAATGTAGGAGAGACATCTACCTAAAAAGTGGAACATCTACTGTTGAGGATAGATGTCTACTATTTTTCAAAGACATCTACTCAACTTTTGAACTTTAAGTTCTGAGGCTTTCTCTAGTCAATTTGCCTTCTTGATAGTCATTCAAGAATCTTCATTTAACTTGTAGAATTTATTTTCATCCATGCTCTAATCTTTCCCATGTAGTCTTCATTTTGATATCTTGATGTAGATCTTGTTTCCTTGAGTTCTCAGTTCTCTTTGTGGAGTTCTTGTTCATGTCTTGCAAAATCATCATCTACCACATAAATTCTATATTCTCCATTTTTATTAAGGTTTTAACATACCAAAAGGTCAACACATCATACATATTATACATCTTCCAACTGCTATATTAATGTGTCATGGTTATTTTAGGCTTGATAAAATTGCTATATTTTCTTGTAATATTTTTGTTATCTTTGTAGTTGTTGAATGTTTGATATATTATAATTTTCTTCCATTTTTATGATATTTATACCATTGTTGAACATGAGATATAATACTAAAATTTCTTTTGTGTTGGTTGTCAATATTACTATGGTAGTATGATCATTTTTTATCTTTTTCAAGCTTGATTTTCATGGCATCATTTTTTTCAGCATATGGATTATATTTCATGTTGCTAAATTTGTTTGATCTAGATTCATTGTAAATTGTTTTTAGTTGTATCAGATTTATATAAGATATTTATTATTTTCAATTACTATCTATTGCAATTATTATCTCTCTCAAATTTATCCCCTTCCAAGATTACTTTTGTAGCTTGAAAGAATAATTTTCTTTCCACATATGTTTAACAACTGGAAAAGAATAAAGAAAATTTGCAATGACTATCCATTATGTTTTTTTTTTGGGTTTCCCTTGGATGTTGGTATGTTTGATCATATTTCAAATGAGGCACTTCATATTTTTTTTTTTTTTTGGATTCATTAGTTTGGATGCTTTTTTCATGTCAAAATAGAGGGAGAGTATTGATCAAATTAATGTCTTATGATTTGGAATGAAAAAATTGCTTTATGTTATGCACAAAGAAAAATTGTCATATGTTTAGTCAACCAAACCAAATGCAAGAAAATCAAAGGAAAAAGAGAAATGTTGCGTTGTTAAGGTCATGTTACTATAAGTTTTAAGTATCTAAGTAATTTTCTAAATATTACTATGTGGGGTTATGTATTAAGATTGATTTAAGCATTGTGATTTGATTTTAGAATTAAAGAATGGTCAAGCATCGATTGTTAAATGCTACTTAAAGATTAGAAAAAATTACAAATAGAAAATCTAGAAACTTGAAGATGTTTAGGAAAAGACTGAATACTTCATAGTGGAGACACTTGAGGTTATTAAAATGTCTACAATCAAGACATATTAACTTTATGATACATTTTAATCTAGATATTCTAGATCCTCTACAAATATTTTTATGTCCCTAGGATACATCTTAGCAATGTTGAGCTAAAATTATCTAAGATTATCCTAAGATGACCTAGACATCTTGAAAATTTCAATCCCCATAGCAAAAAAAGCTAAAAGAAGAACAAGGTAGCCAAACCATCATCTAATAAGGCTATGAAAGAAGTGTTAGGTGTAGTAATGAAAATCTTTGTTGATGGAGAGATCAAGGGACCCAGATCACCAATAACTTTAACCAAAAATATTTAGGGCCTCCACAAAATAAATGAGATCCATGGCATCCTAGAGGGTCTAGAAAATCACCAAGGGACCTATGAAGTGAAAAATGAGAGTAAAAATGAATTTGTAAAAACACAGATCTAATAGAGAAATTATGCAGAAATGAAATAGATAAATAAACTTGCAGATAAAACAAAAACTATAAACTTTATTTCTAAATAATAAAGAAAGTATAGAAAAATTTGTACAAGATGTTTTATGTAGCAAGGAAGATTCACTTGGGTAGTGCTCTAGGTTCCATTGAAGGTTTTGTAATTAACTTCACGATATAGAGATCCTGCTACTCGCAATGCTATTGAACCTTTACTGCTACCACATGAGATATACTTTGTTATTGGGGTAGCGAGTGAGAAATGTGAGGGATTTAGGCTACCAAAGTAATCTTTGTGATTCCTCAATGCTCAATTAGAAATCCAAAAACTCCACAAGTATCAAATATGGATAATAGGCAATTGGGGTAAATATTACTATGAGGGTTCCATGCTGGGGTGCTCTAAGAAGCTACATTTCTACTTGGTTGCAAGAGCTTTTGGATGCTAGAAAATGCTAAGGGTGAAAAATGCCAAAGAGTAGAACCATTTAAGGTGTAGTAGGTTGGATTTTATATGGTTTTGTTCATGGATTAGGTTGCACAATAGCTATGATTTGGCTAATAGATTGCCTGCAAATTGCTATAAATTTTGGCCATGTTTAGGTGAAGTAGGTGGATCTTCCTCACTTGGGGTTGATCTTCCTCATTGGGGAAAAATTTGTATTCTCCTCATTAGAGGTAAATCTTCCTCACTAGGGGAAAATCTAGATCCTCCTTGCTAGAGCTTGCTTGATAGAGGAAATGTTGAAAAATATTGGCCATGTAGTTTCCATGCTAGGGACATGTAGTTTCCACATTGAGATGCTGAAGTTTCCATGCTAAGGGGGTTGATATATCAATGCTTGTTAGCAAAGATTACATCCCCCTTGCTGGGCATGGATGATGCCAATCTTCTCCATGATGGTTATAGATGCCAACACACCCATCCTCGCTAGAGGTAGGTGAGTTGCACTCCCATGCATCCATGCTAGGGGTAGGTGAGTTACACCCCCATGATTCCATACTAGGGGTAGGTAGGTAAGCTACACTCCATTGCATTGATGTTGGATTTAAGTGAGTCACATCCCCATGCATCCATGTTGGAGGTAGGTGAGTTACACCCCCAATGCATCCATGTTGGAGGTAGGTGAGTTATACTCCCATGCATCCATGATGGGGGTAGGCAAGTTACATTCCTAATAGGTGAGTTTTAGCATAGAAAATATTATACCCCCAAAAATACCAATAAAAATGCCAATTTTAGCATCCCAAAAGGCATTTCTATCTTTTTCTCCTCCCCCCCTCTGAAGCCCAAATATAAATATTAAATGACTTTTTCCATTTGGGGGATGAGGCTTTCACAAATTTTGAGGTAATTTTCTGCCCCTAAAGTATGAAATATGTGAGATTTCCCCTCATGGGTTCAACCTTCAAATTTACAATGAAGATTTACCTTGGGTTTCATGGGATGAAGGCTAAGGAATGAAAAATGGTTATAAGATCCAAATTTTGGTGGTGTTTCAATGATTCCTCTTTTTTGGTGATTGAAGGATTGACCAAGAGGCACCAACAAAGAATACAAAACAACAGTATATGTCCAGCATTAATGTTTCCTATCCATGCTTGATCCAATCATGTCAAACCATGCCAGAGAGTGCTTATTATGATGGATTGAGGCTATGATGGTAACATGGTAGAAAGGTAATAAGAAAATGGTCATGAAGGCTAACAATGCATTTTGAGTGTTAACATCATAGTTGTAGTGTGGCACTAACATGTAGATTAAATAATTGGACTTGGAACTTCATGATTTAATGTGTGGTTCATTTAGAAAATGCATTTGACGAATCATCACCTCACTCCACGATTTTCTTTGGCTATTGGAATCCTCCCTTTGGATGTTCAAATTCATAAGTTTGTCTTTTGATCTTCATTAGTCATCCAATCCCTTGGCTATTTTCTTTCCTATTTTTTTGTATGCTGAAAACTTCATTGGATTTCTTTGCCAAGGAAAGTTTAATTTGGTTTTCCCATCAAGTGAGTTTTGTTACAATCAACAGACCTGATAGTTTTCCCATCAAACAAGA
>MNCI01004333.1:15137-58287 GCA_015680685.1 Gnetum montanum
TATATTTTTTAATGTAATTTATAAGTACAAGAACAAAGTAATAAATAATATGCATGCATCACAATCCCTTGTAGGATAAGTGACAATGCTTCATATAGATAGCATAAATGGCTCCTAGTCATAACCTTGATGGCTCAATACTATACTGTATAGTTATGACCTCTTCGAATAAGGATAAATCATTGTAGCCCAACATGATATGAATAAATAAATAAATGAATTAAATAATGAACTCCTAAGATATGAATTAATTTTGCATTTTTGGTAGTTTTATGATTAAAGGCATCCAATTCATAAAACATATGGAAAATCATGAGCTTCATTCATAATGCAAATCATTAGACTCTATCAACCAAATGGTTTCAAGCTACAAAAGAAAGATATCACTTTGATAGAGTCTAGCTACACTTGTGGAAGCTATGACTTACCAAAGGGAGGAGGAGCTCTTCACACAAACCAAAGTCACAAGCATTTGGAAAATTCAAAAAGTCAAAAGTATCCCAAGAAGAGCTTAACCTAAGTATTTATAGTCTTCTTAATCAAATGGTTCAGGTTCATTAACACCTAGGAATTAATGGAGATCTATCAACATAGCCTAGTAGTTTTTTATCATAATTTTAATGAAGTTTAATGATGTAGGATTACATCAAAGTATTGACATACTAGTTTTGATGTAGAGGGTGCATCAACACCCCTACACTAATGCAATGGATGCATAGATGCCCTAGGGTCAACACACCCTTGTAACCCTTACATTCAATAAATGGATCCAAGGAGATCTGGAACCAAGAGGACATATCCTAAGGATCATTGGACATCTAAACAAGGTCAAAAATACCTAAAGTGACTTAAGACATGTACATCACTCAAAAAGATAACATAGGAAGTAAGGTTGCATTCTTGGGAGATATAAACCTTAATTGAACATGCTAATACTATAAACATAAGATACATATGATATTCCTAATTTTAGGGCTTACAATCGAGTTATGAAATTCTACTAGATGACTCATTATTCTCCCAGAATTAAGTAAAGATAGTCTCATAGCTTTTAACACTCCAAAACATAAAACAAGAATCAGACACATGATAAGGTTAATACGGAGGATATACAACTATAAAAAACTGACCATAACTATGATACATATAAGCCACATTAGTGAGAAGAGCTAACAAATGGTGGCTAAGGATGAAATCCCCTTAACATGACTACTTGATGTGGGAAGAAGCATGAAGTACTAGGGATGAATATGTGAAGTCTCTACAATTACATCTCAAGGTCTATCATACTAGTCTAGAGTTGTTAGTTTTGTTTCTACATCAATACCTACTAATGTAGTAGCACCTACCTATGGTATTCTATCTTTTTTTAGAGCTACTCATGAAACCACCTCACTTGTGTGAGTTTATACTTGATCACTTTCAATTCAACTAATGGTTTATGAACTTGTTCCTCCAACTTGTTGCATGACGTTCCTACAAATGTTTGAATGACATGTCAATATTACTTTCATTACTTACATATCTTCTTCTACTTTCTTAATTTTTTTCAAGGATTGCTACTTTTTCCTCATGGTAGAGGACGTACATGTTTTCTAGAAGATCCATCTTCTCCTATAGTGTTGATTTGCTTGTATTCATGTGATGGAGTTTGGTGTGAAAAGTGTTGAATTTCTCTTTAACCTCTTGTTGTTATCTGGTTGATGAGTCATCATCTACTTGTGTTGATGGGATCCCATCGACAGAATCCTATCAATGTGATCCAATTGATGCTTGGTTTGCTACATTAACACATACACATCGATGCAATGTCTTATGTCACCTATATAAATGTGCGAACTAGCCACATTTATATCATCTAATCTTTAGTTTCTAGTATACCTCTTGCATTTTTTTCTTCCCAAAGTTAGAATATTTTCTAAGTACCTATAGTAGGAGTTGAGCACCAATGTACCTGAGCACCTTAGTGTAAATGATAATAAAGACAAGCTTCCTTGATAAACCTTGTAGCACTTGGACTTAGCTTAATGTTTACTTCATGCATTTATTATTCATGTGATTTACTCTAATTCCTTTAAGTAATTAATTAATATGATTAATTAACACACATAAGTACAACCACTTCAAGCATACATTAATGCTTAGTAATCCTAGTAGCACCTAATGCTTGATAACCTAGTAGCATTGTAATGTGTTCAAGATGTGTATGGAATGTGGGAACGAATGGTTATGTTAGGATTAGCTAAGCATTAGATAGTTATTAGATTAATTAAAAATTTAATTACTTTATTTTTGGCACTTAGGAAAATTAATTAAAAACATAAAATAATAGAAATCATATGCCTCAATTGCACTTAACCATACCTTTTCACTTCACAAGTGAAACTGAGAAGAAAATAATCACATCTGTTAGATTCACTACCTAGACCTAGTGCACTTAGAGAGCTAAAGTCTATAGAATTCAACTGGATCGCTTAGTGAACACTAGTGATTTGTATGGTTAGGCATAGTGACTGCTCGTAGCTCCTCATTGGCACCATTTCTGGAGACTTTAGTTAGCTATGTGTGCTACCTAGGAGTTAGTGAAATTATATAATGATTTTGTAACAAACCCTAAAGTTGATATCATTAAGAAAAATAATAATAACAACAAAAGCACACTTTTTTTCTTTCAATCTAATATGNGGCATCTTTATGACCATAGAAATGCCTAGCATGGAGATTATCCATACTACAGTCCTTTTGCTCAAGAATCAGTGGAGAATCTCCCTCGTGAGAAGAAGTCATATTAGATTGAAAGAAAAAAAGTGTGCTTTTGTTGTTATTATTATTTTTCTTAATGATATCGACTTTAGGGTTTGTTACAAAATCATTATATAATTTCACTAACTCCTAGGTAGCACACATAGCTAACTAAAGTCTCCAGAAATGGTGCCAATGAGGAGCTACGAGTAGTCACTATGCCTAACCATACAAATCACTAGTGTTCACTAAGCGGTCCAGTTGAATTCTATAGACTTTAGCTCTCTAAGTGCACTAGGTCTAGGTAGTGAANTTTTTGCAAATATATTAGAAGCTAAAGGATGGTGCTTAAGATCTTTCCATTTCCTTCATTCCTACCATAACATGGAGTCCTACATGCTGTTATTAGAACAAGAAAGGATCTAACATTTTCATAGGAGTGTTTTCTATGAATTCCTCCATATCCTAACAAATGAAGCCCCATATTCTATGGTGAAGGTCAAAAATTTCTATCGTCCCCATCTACTTGTACCTCTGTAGAATTGTGCCAGTTAAATTTTCAAACCCAAATTTCAACACAAGTGTTCCACTAGCCCTATTATCAGCCTAGTAGGTATCATGTTTATAAAATTTAGATTAATCCATGGAGAAATATGATTCTAGATAATAGCTTCTAGGATTGATGGGCTAAATTTGGACATTTTCCTCAAGTATATCCAAGATCTTATCCGTGGCATCTTTATGACAAGAGAAATGCCTAGCATGGAGATTATCTATACTATAGTCCTGTTGCTCAAGAATGGGATTTTTTTACTTGTGGATATACACCTTATTATTTGCTTACATCTATTATACAAAAAAGGAGAAGCTCAAACTATCCTTGGGAACCTACTTTTTACCATGACATCTACTCAAGCAATGTGCATTGTATCAAGAAGAATTGTCAATAGGCTAGCATTCATCCAAGGGTACTTCACCGTCATCAAATGGATTCTAAAATTTGTTTTTTCTCTACTAAAGGTAGAAAAATCCAAAGACTATATCTCTAAGGAGATCTTGATTCTCCTTAAAATGTGGCATCATTTGACCACAATTCAGACTATGAAGAATAAAGTTATGATATGAATTAGTTTGTTGGCCAAAATGTATAGTACCTGGCTATATTTTACTTCTCTACAGAAAAATTAGAGAACCTTTTAATGGAGTGTGGGTTGGTATGCACTTAGATAGTGCATAATGAGTTGGCACACACTTAGATAGTGCAGTCTTTGTAGACAATGCATAGTGAGTTGGCACACACTTGTAATAGTTTTTTTTCTCCTATAAAAGGAGGCGTTGGGTCTATTAAGAGGCATCAAAATTGGAAAGAGCTCATTTGTTAGCTAGCTATCTAATTTCAAGCATCCCTCAATTGCGTTTTTGTTTGTATCTCTGTGTTCCTACAAATGTAGTGTAAATAATATGAGCAGTGAAGTTTTATGACAACTTTCTCTCTATTTTTTTATTAGCATAGGCACATACTTGTGTAAGATTTATGTTTCTACAAAATTTATCATAAGTGTAGAAGTAAGTATTTGGGCTAATCTGGGCAATAAGTCGCATTGAAGGCAATTCCAATCAGTAAAGATGTAAAGGGTCAAAACCATATATGTTCCAATAATGCAAAGTGGTCTATACTAATCTAGATGAGTATGTTCTAGATTTCACCTTCATCCTACACTAGGATGAACAAATGCAATGGAGGAACATGGAGGGAAACATTGTGTTGCTACTTGATCAATCAATTCCTACAATGATTCTCCACACTCTTATGAAATTGGACATCTAGGGCCTCAATGCAAAATACATTATGCAGGACCATGACTATTAGGATTATCATCCCACTAAAGCACAATGAAGAAAAGATCGATAACAAGAGGCTTGCTACAAGATGTCAAAGGGGGAATGGTTCAAGAAAATTTTGTTCCTTCTAGGACAAAAGGAAGGAGAGGATCCCTTCTCTAGAGATTCTTAATACACTGATTCTGCTCCCTTTTCTTTGGTGAAGGAGGCTTTAACCAGACTTTATAGTCCATTGTAAACAACCTTAGTTTGGGAAAGAAGGGATCCCATGGCCATGGAAATTCCAAAGGATGGTAGGAACGTGGATAAGCACCATGATAAAGATAANGAGACCATGATGGAGGTGAGTGATAGGTAAAAGATGATTGTAGAGCCCACTGGAACAGTAAAGACTAGGGGTGTGGGTAATCAAGGAAGGTCCACCACTATGAATGAAGGGACAGTAGAGGACATCATGGGAATCATGGCCATCATAGGGACTATGATTATGATGAGCCTCTTCTTGCAACTAGAAACATGTTAAATATTATAGAGGCCATGAGAATTCCAATGAGGCATGTGAAAGATAGCTAGATCAAATGTTTTGACATGAGCAATATTCCTGAGATTAAAAGGGGATACCATTCTAATCCATAAAATCATCTCCAAGCCTTTCATGATGCCTGTTCCTTATAGAACGTTAAAAATAAATGGCTAAAATGAAAGCTATTTTCTTAGACACTCATCAAGAAGGATAAAAGGTAGCACTAGTTCTTAAAACTAGAATCAATCAAATGATGGAGTATGATGCTTGACCTCTTCAATGACAAGTATCAAACATACTCCTAAGTATCTAATTTGAGGAAGCAGATCCAAGGGTGGAGACAAGGAACATATGAATCCTTAGATGTGGTCCATGGGTAGATATTACTCTCTATTGCATAAGTGCCCAGGTCATGGATTTTCTCAAAGGAAGCAGCTCTACCATATTAGAGATGAGCTCAAAGAAAAAATGAGGAGAACTCTTGGGATCTATACCCAAGGGAGACTTTTCAAACTAAGAGCCCATCAAATCCAAAGGTTGATTGAGCAAGTGGCCAAAGAAGAAGGTAAGCTAAGAAAAAGGGAAAGTCTAGAGAAGTACAAATAGTATTCTTCCATCCAAAAAATGAAGGTCTAATTTTGTGACAATGAGGAGGAAGCACCACTTGATGAACTGGTGCAACATAAGGCCTTGCTAATACAAAAATCTATTTCTAAAATATCAGTTAAGGTAGAAAAAATGTAAGATTCTTTGGATGAGAAGTTTCAAATTACCCTTAGAATTACAAAAGAGTCCAAAGAGCAATGTAGTGCTTGTGATTGAAGAAGAATAAATGAAGCTAAATGTGTCCATCAAAGGAATAAGGGAAAAGCTATTATTGATGAAGAGATTACGGAGTCCAAAATAGATGATGATGGTAGGTGTGACATCTATCAATATGACCATACTAAGGGATGTTGCCTCATTGTGTCACACTTGTAGGAGTATGGGATGTACATGGCAAATCCTAGATTAACAAGAAGGTAAGCACCTAGGAGGTTGCCTTATCCTCAAGGCAACTATAGATAGTTCCACCAATAACAAGCCTACTATCCTAGTGGAGCTTCACCCCAACTTCATGAGTAGTACTAGCAATGGCAGCACCCATAGTCATGGGAGATGCCACCACCAAGGTAGTAGTATCATCACCAATAGCCAAATCCATATGGATACTATGTTTAACAACTGATTTTTCTGCATAACTCTTCTAGTCATGCCTTTTTACAACACCACTACTACCCTCCTAAGTATTACAGAGCTCAATCTCCAAGAGGAAAATCTCCATTTTCTTATTACCCTCCTCATCCTTCTACACCTCTATCTCCACCCTCAACTCAATTGCCACCAACTCCATTCATGTAGGGTAAAATTCTAGCTCAACCACAACAAAGAAACACCACAAGGGCTGTTAACTTACAACTTGCTCCCCAACCAAGTGGCTTGAAGAATAATCCCTAAAAAAGACCTTTCCTCCAAACCAACAGTCCTTCTAAGCCCTCAAAAACACCTACAACTAATGATCCTGCTTCTCCTTCATCCTCTACATCTCATTCAAGATCCCTTCAAAAAAAATGCCTCCCAAAGTACATACTGCAATGTTGACCCATTCAGTCATTGATTACATAATGGTTGGCCATCTTCCCAAAAAAATATATGATCTTGGAAGTCCCCTAATTTACTTGCAAACTATTGTGAATGAGCGTTGCAAGGCTCTTCTGGACTCAAATTGTAGTGTAAATTTGATCTCTCATGAAAAGTATAAAGCTTGAAACTTGCCTCCTATCAAGAAGAGCAACATTAATCTTGAGTTGGTAGATTAGCCCATCATTGTTCCTTTGGAATTGGTGGAAGACATTATGATCATCGTCTATGGGTGGTCCTATCCTACTGGCTTTTTGGTTATCCAAGAAGATAACTACAAGGGGGACTTCCCAATCATCATAAGAAGGGATTAGGTGAGCACAATAGATGCATGGCTAAAAATCAAAGACCTCTCCTTGGAAATCTTCAAGGAAAATGATTTCGAAAAGATTAAGAGGAAATGTATTCCATGCATTGCATATAGTGACACAGGGTACCACTGCATGTAGAAATTATAAACACTAAGAAAATAATAATCATAGCATGTAGGTAGTGTGCAAATGTTATAGAGATCAAAAGGTGCTTATACGTAGTAACCATAAAATAGGAAGGGACCTAGTGGCTAACAGCTAAACCTAAAAGAAACTCAACTCTATGTATGAAATAAAGTAAGAGCTGGACAAATAACTACATCAAAGGCATGGATGAGATGGAGAAAATCCATCATCAACTCTTTGATGAACCTAATGACACCAATTGGGGAGAGTTGAAAATCCCTAAAAGTTTTAAATTGGAGCCCCTTGAGTTAAAAACTCTATTAACCAGAATGGAATATGATTTTCTGAAAAATGGCAAGTTGGTTATTATCAATGTCAACCTTGCTCTTAATCAAAGAAGTTGTTAGAAGTAGTCAAAAAATGACCAATAGCCTTTGCTTGATCATATCCTAAACTCACTGGAATTTATCCTAGGATATATCATCATCACATCTACACAGATCCCTCCATGAAACCAAAGAGGTAGCCATAATGGTGGTTGAACCCTAAATTGTTGTAGATTGTGAAAGAGGATATTGAACAAATACTCAAGGTGAGGTTCATCTATCCTATTGCTGATAGCGAGTGGGTTAGCCCACTTGTGATAGTGCCAAATAAAGATAGTAAATGAAGGGTTTTCATTGACTTCAAGTTGTTGAACATGGCAACATATAAGGATCAGTTTCCATTGCCATTTTTGGACTAGGTGTTGGACACCATTTATGGGCTTTCTACTACAACTTTTTGGATGGTTATAGTGGCTATAACCAAATCTAGATAGCATCAGAGGATCATGCCAAATCACATTCACAAGTTCCTTAGGGAATTTTTCATATAAAAAGATGTCATTTATCCTATGCAATGCCCCTACCACATTTTAACACCTTTTCCTAAGCATTTTCCAACAACAGATTAGTAGTGGAATGGAAGTTTTCATGGATGAGTTCTCCACCTATGGGGCTACATTTAAGCAAGCCCTAGACCATCTTGAGAAAGTGCTAAAAAGGTGTGTGGAGATAAACCTTAGGCTTAATTGGTAGAAAAGCCACCTAATGGTCTAAGAAGGCATTTTCTTGGGGTACAGAATCTTAGAAAAATGGATTGAGATGGACCCTAAAAAAATAAGGGTCATCCAAGGAATTACCATATAGCTAGAAATAGTTAAATATGCAAGGTCATTTCTTTGCCATACTAGCTACTAATAGTGCTTCATTAATAATTTCTCTAAGATTGCTAAACCATTGGTGGAGCTAACAAAGAAGGATGCTTCATTCGTCTAGACTAAGGAATGCAAGGGTGCATTCTAGTAGCTCAAGCAAAAGCTCATAGAAACTCCAATTCTATGAGCACTTGATTGGTTCATGCCCTTTCACATCATGACAGATATATCCAATTATGCCTTGGGAGACATGATCAGGTAGTTGGACAATCAAAAACATCCTTACTACATCAACTACTTGAGCATAAACATTGTGGGGGAACAACTAAACTACATCACAAAAAAGAAGGAATTGATGGTAGTGGTGTATGCCTTGGAAAAATTTAGGCACTATGTGCTTGGATATAAGGTGTTTGTGCACACAGACTATAGAGTAACCTGGTTCTTGATGAATAAGCCAATGGTGAGCCCTTGTGTCATATGGTGGTTGGTGATCTTATAGGAATTTGAGATCACTATGATAGATTGAAAGGAAACAAAGAACATGGTTGCTAATCACTTGTCTTGGTTGAGATGGGACAACAATCAAGAGGAGAGCCCACTTTTAGATAAATTTCTTGATGAACTCCTCTTTACCAAGGCTATAACTAAACAAGTGGCTATTGAACCTAACTAATATGATGGCATTCTCACCTATCTTCTCACTGAAGAAATGCCATAGGAGTGGGACAGAAGGAAGAGACAATAGTTTCTTTTATAGGCCAAATGCTTTACAAAAATCAAAAGACATCTTTACAAGGTGTCCACTGATGACCTAGTTCAATGGTGCATACCTAATGTTGATCAACTGTGCATGCTCTAAGATGCTCGTGAGGGCCCTTGTGGGGTCCACTATGCTAGGAGGTGCATGACCATTAAGATTCTCATGGTAGGGTATTATTGGCCAACACATTTCAAGGATGCTCACGACTTCATCTGCTCTTATGAATGCTACCAATGTGATAGTAGAATGACTACTTGTATTAAGGGGCCTTAACAATGGATCTAACCATTTGAGCCCTTCGATATTTGGGGCATTGACTTCATGAGTCCCATCACTCCCATGTCAAATTGAAATGTGTACATCATAGTTGCTATTGTATGGTACAAAATGAGCAGAAGTTACAACTATTAATGATTACACATCTTCAAAAACTACTTCGTTTGTACAAAAATATGTTGTAAATAGGTTTGGAATGACATGTGCACTTATTTTTGATAATGTAACTCATTTTATAGGCACTACCTTTCAAAAGCTCATGTAATGCTTGGGGGTTGAACATAAATTAACAACACCTTACCATGTCCAAGCCAACGATCAAGCAGAGGTTACAAATAGGCAAATCACAAAAATACTAACTTGAACTATTAGTAAATATATGAGGGACTAGAGCACAAGACTCAACAATTCCCTTTAGGCCTATTGCTCCATTAGAAACTTCCTATTAGCTACTCTCCCTACGAGCTTATGTATAGAAAATTACCAATACTTCCAATCCAAATGGAGCTCTATATACTATCAACAGCTTGTGAACCTAACCTTGACCTAAGCTTAGCACAAAAAGAAAGACTAATAAATCTCAACATGCTACATGAGGACTAATTTGTGGTCCTATCATTTAACAGTGTACAAAGCATTCAATAAATAATGACATGATCTTAGAATTAGGAAAGTAAAATTTCAATTGGGAGATAGGGTCCTATATTGGAATCCTACAAACATACCATAAAGAACTAAGTTCCAAATCTTGTGGAAGGGTCCTTACATTATCTATGAAATATTTCCTTCTGGGGTCATGTTAATATACAAACCTAAAATCCCAAACAAAAATTTATGGTTAATATGCAACAACTTAAACCTTTTCATGAACCTAAGAGAGCCAATGACCAAAACACCTCAATATATGAACAAGCATGCTTAATATTTTAGATTTCCTTCTTCCAACTTAGTCATGGGGGAGATGGCCATCCATGTTGATTAATTAATGTGGCTCCTTAGTTTTTCACTTTTTTATTTTTTACTATTTTTAGTATGTTTTTCTCCTTAAATATTTTACACTTTCTTCTATATTTTACTTTATTTGGTTTGGATTTCTTTTATGCTTTTCTTATGTTTTATTTTTTTTATTTCCACCAGGACTAAATGCAACTATAGCTATTAATTGATGATGGTTTGTAATATAATGTTATTTGATTACTAATGTCTAGATTCTATCTTTGAATTTTGGTGTCCATAACTAAGATAGGATTTCTTTTTCATGATCATAGGCAATGAGTCCACGTCATCCACCCATCCATAAAACTCTATGGTGTTTCCTTGTTTTGGAAATATATAGTCCCTTCTTAAATAAAACTTTTAAAGAACTTGTGACCTTGGTAGTTTCCAAACTTTGGAAGGATTAAATGGATAGATAAGAATGTGACTTCAAGGGGATTTGACACTCTTTGTACTTGCCTAGCTTCTTAGGTGCATGAGTGTTTTCATGGATTTCTTACCATTCCACTATCAACAATTAATAGGAAACTAAGTCTTTGCATGGGGTGGTTTCCATCAAAAAATCCAAAAAAAAAAACACAATAATGGAAATCTAGAGCACATCCCTTAGAAAAAATAATGATTTGCAATCACTAGTTATGGGACTAAAAAGACATGTTACCCATGCCTGATGGTCCCCTGTAACTAAAGCCCATCTCACTTCCTACTTCTCTTTTCTTCTGTTTTAGGAATGGTGGTTGATCTATGGGAATATTCTTATGCCTTCAGGAGGTGGACTAGTCTTAGAGTGTTGATGCAAAGTCACTAAAAGTGATTGATTTTAATTCAAACTAAGGATGGATGTTAGTAGGTCATATCAACCATCAAAATCCACAAGGGACTTCATGTTACCATGATATGGGACTTCATTACACTTTCCACCTCATCCATCTATGCTTTCCATATCTCATCTCATTACCTCTTTTCATGTTTTGTTTAATGTCTTAGTTTGATGTATCAAAGTTCTTAGATAGTTTCTTTGATGATTTGGTCCTTAACTAACTATAACCATTACTCATCCATGGGGCCCATAGACTCCTTGGTTTGAGGGCATGCAAGGGCATCAAGGGCATGAGCCTAATATGGGGACGATCTACTTGCATACCCTTTGGTTTGACTAGTTAAGTTCCTCATCCCTTAGGCATTTTTGCATTCAAATATTTTGTTCTCCATGTCAGTTATGTCAAGTTGTGCACTACTTCATAGCATTTCTCCAATCATCCTCCTATTAAATCTCCTTTTCAATGGATTATCTACCCCTCTTTATGCTTTTCATCGTGTTCTAGGCTTCTTGGGCTTTCTTTGAACTTCAAGTTCATGTAAAAACTCTATTTTTTTCCTCATTTCTAATGATGAAATTTTCTTTCAAATAATTACATTGACAAGATTGTGTCGACGTAGCTACCATGTCAACATGATCTTGTTGAGATAGGGCAAAAATTCTACAAATAGTGCCCAACACCTAGCAATTTTTTGTCATTTTCTCTTAAATGGGGAAGGAATTTTTGCAATTTTCTAGCATCCATAACTTTCAAACTACTTGTCCAACATATCTTGTTCTTTACTCCTGCAGCTACAAGAGGTGAGCTCTATGTCCTGGGGACCACAAACCTTAGGTTTTTGTTCCACAAGGTTTAACTAATAAAATAATATTAAAATCACTAATTTAAGAGAGTTAAACCTTTCCAACAAACTTTGCTAGACACTAAAGTGAAATAATATTAAAATAATTAAACCTATCATGATCACAACTTAGCCAAGTGTAACTAATTCAAAGAGATAAGGTACTCAAGTGTTATAATGTTACATACCAAACGCTAATCCATGATCATGTTGTGATTACAAATGGCACCAAGACCTATGCATCTACAAGAAAGAGGACCATTCCAACTAAGGAACAAGTGGTCTAGAACTAAAAGGGACCAATAGTAAGAATAAATCCAAGAGTAGGCAATTGAAACTCATGTCATGGAACCTCTTCAAGAGGAGCCCAACATGAAATCTAACCATTAGATTTCCCAAGCTAAAATACAGCAAGTCCATGGAGATAAGCCACCAAGACCAAGGCCAAGCCTTGAGGTCAGTTTCATGGATGCTTGCCTTAGGCAAATTCAATCTAAGGAAATTCAACGTTCGGTTCTCCAAGAGTTGAACTTTGAAATCTTCCTAGACTTTGCCCTAGAAGATGTTAGAACACAACTATAGGGCTCTCCCATGTGGTCCATCATCATTTCTAGCAGGGAGTGGTACATGGAAGAGACATATCTCTTCTAGAATAATTGGCAACCTAATGCCATCATGAAGATATATGACATCAGTGTGTCCTACTTGATGGAGGCCATCTCTCAAGCCCTCAGTTTGCCTAAAATTGGGACTAATCTAGTAGAGATCTCAACACAAGCGAACCCAAAGCTGAAGGAGTGGGTCCAGTGGTGCTATGGAATGGGCTACAAAGAATACAATGCACTTACAATGATAAAAAGTGCTCTACTAAGGTGACACCAAGTAAGGTGACAGTCTTTTCTACTTGTGTGTGCACTGCTCTAAGTAGGAAATTCCTTGTGAACCTCCCATAGCTAATCTATCTTGAGATAGATAAGCAATTAAAGGAAAATGAGCATTAGAGGAAGGTACTCTCCTTGCTATGCCTAATCTAAAAATTATGCAAAAGGGGAGGAATAGCCTACTATTCCAACAATACACTTAGACATGCTCCTACCACCTATTGGGCAAAAATGATCAAAGATAAGGTCCCTATCATAATAAAACAAGAGGAGTAGCCAACACCACCACCACCCACTCATGAAATAGTGCCAAAGGATTATGCTGCTATGGATTGCATGTAGAAGCTAAGTGAGTAACTCTTGTAGTAATAGCAAGTTAGTCCAAGTGATGATCTATCTATCTATTGACCAGCCCTAAGCCATCTAAATATGGCAACTTGCACTATAAGCTGATTAGAGAACACAATACTAACCTTTTCTACTCAAAGAACATAGGCACCTAAGCACTTAAATCCTAGTGCCTAGTAGGTAACAATGTTCATCCTAAGACAATGGAAATTTCTAGAAATTTCTAGAAACATCACTACCTTCTTAGTGCATCTATAAGAAAGTGATGGGATAACTATCTTGGTGATGCAGTACCAAAGGTAGAAAATGCTTGCTGAGGTGGTGGCTGATAGAGTGGGCAAAGCCTTGAATGTTCCTATGACATCTATGTTGAATAGTGCTACACTCAGAGATGTGTAAATATCTATAAGAGCAACCAGTGGGATACCCAGCATACCCTAGACCGAGGAGTTGCTAGAATGACTAGTGAAAAATTGGTAAATAATTTCATAGGTCTATGATCTTTTGGATGACATCATTGCTACCTAGTTAATGTTGTTAGAGGCAAAGGACAAGTACCTCATTTCCAATGCCCAACTTGAGGTCGCCATAGAGCAAAATTAATTCCTGGTTATTGAAGTTGTGGAGTTAAGAGCTCACCTCTGTAATCCCACTATACTTAGCTAGGCTATAACTAGGAATGAAGCTTTTGAGCAACTTTAGTCCAAACTTCAAGTGGCTGAGTATGCTAAGGTGTCAGCAATCTTTGACCAATCCTTAGTGGATGCCACTACCTAAACATTCAAAAGGACTTGTTAGAGGTTTGTTGGAAGAATGTCATTTTGACCAAGGACAATCATTGCATGCATAATGTTGAGCTCTAGAAAGAATAAATGGTTGAATATATGAGACAAAAATAGGAGTAGCTTACCAAGGTGACCATGGATCTAAGGAGGTTGGCAGCAAAAAATTGTAATCTCTAGATGGAGAAGGTTTATGCCCTTTTTTAGAAATCTACAATTAAATTCATTGCCTAGAAGAAAAAGGCCCTTAAATTTGAAAGGATCAAGAACCACTATAGGGACTAAGTTAGCATGTAGAAGGAAATTAATGAAAAAAATATCAAATTGATGAAATGAAAAGGTGAATGAGGCCCTCTAGCAACTCCAACAAGAAGATGATATATGGGAATCCATCTTTAATGGACTGAATGAATATAACAAAGCATAAATCCATATCAACAAGCTATAGATCAAGGATATGACTAAATACATGGAGCTCACCAACCTCTGATATATAAACTTAGTACTACTAACTACTGAAAGGCCATAGTTAGATGTGGAAAAGTAGGTGGCTAGCTCATACCTATTCTACAAGGTCGAGTTCAAGCATCATAACGAGATGAAGCATAAACTTAAAATGGCACATGCTGAACTCAAAGTTGTTAGAGCATGATTCACTAATTAGAGATCAATATTTGAGAACCTAGCCCATAGGATGAATGACTACCAGCAACTTTAGAGCACTATCAAGGCATTTGATATGGAACAAAAATAATTTGTATCCTAGTTTTTCAATGTGAATGAGATGTTTCCTGCAATGTCCTATTTTTGGGATATTCCCATACTAACCCACATTAGTGATGCTACATGGACCATGTACTATCCTCGGAGTAAGAAGGAGAAGATGAAAGCATTTTGGATACTTTTTATCTTCCACTAGCAACTGTAGCTGTAGCCATATAGCCACAACCACAGCCTCAACCATAATAGCTACATGCACCAAAGGCAGGAGAAGGTTCTTTAACACCTCAAGAACCTTCACCACCTAAGACCGTTTTATTTTCTTTCTCATCTTCAAGCCACCAAAGGATTTGTGCTATCAATTTTTGTCATGGTGTTTAATTTTTTTGTCATAAACACCAATTTTTTTTTAAATTGTAAATCCTTACACTTGGGCACTTAGTGTTAGTTTGAGTTAGTTTGTGTGTTAGTTAGTTAGTCAATAATCTCATACCTTTCAAAACGTTTGTAAGAAGCTTGTTCTTTCTTTTGTTCACTCAAGGATGAGTTTTCATTCAGTCATAGGGGTATGATGAGTCATCATCTATCTACATCATCATGATCTCGTTGATGTGTGGTTTTCTACATTAATTCATACATGTTGATGCAATGTCTTGTGTCACCTATATAAATGTGCATACTAGTTGCACTTATGGCATCTGATCATTAGGTTTTAGCTGAACTCTTGCATTTTTATCTTCCCAGAGTTAGAATATTTTCTAAGTGCCTATAGTAAAAGTTGAGAAGTGTACAAATCTTTATTCAAGCACTAATGTACCTGAGCACCTCATTGTGAATGACAACAAATATGAGATTTCTTGATAAACCTTGCAGCACTTGGACTTAGCTTACTATTTACTTCATGCATTTATTATTCATGCAATTTACTCTATTGCCTTTAAGTAATTAATTCATACAATTAATTAACACACATAAATACAACCACTTCGAGCCTATGTTTATCCTTGGTAATCCCAGTAGTGCCTAATGTTTGATGACCCAATAGCATTACAATGTGTTCAAGATGTATATGGAAAGTAGGAATGGATGCTTATGTTAGGATTATCTAAGCATTAGTTAGTTATTAGATTAATTAAAATTTTAATTACTTTATTTTTGGCACTTAGGCAAATGAAAAACATAAAATGATAAAAATCATATGCCTCAGTTACACTTAATCATACCTTTGTACTTCATAAGTGAAACTAAGAAGACAACAATCACATCATTTAGATTCACTACCTAGACCCAATGTAGTTAGAGAGATAAAGTCTACAAAATTTAACTAGATCACTTAGTAAATGCTATTGATTTGTATGGTTGGGCATAGGGACTGCTTGCTACTCATCACTGATCATCTACTTATTTAAAAGAGCAACTAAATTATGCAATTAACTTACCTCGATCTTCTAGGGTACTTTATCTGTCAAGTGTACTCTCATAAGTTTATTAGTTTCATAGATCATCTTCTCAACTAGTCTTTCATCAAGTTCCAATGTTTTCTTCTCTTTTTTTTTTTTTTTTTTGTTATGGAGGTACTTCTCCCTAAACTAAACCATGATCTAACTTTCATCTTTGAGCTTCCATTCTTGGTGGTAGAGGGAAAGTACCTATTTCTTTTTTTTCCCTAGATTATCTTCTTTCACTCTTTTAATTAATGTCCTAGCATACAAATTTTCCTCTCTAGACCATCTTTTATGAATACTACTTCTTCACCAATCTACCACACCTTAAAAAATTTAACCTACAAGTGCTTAATTGGTACTTAGACATGGTGGTTGAAATTATAAGTACTAATGACATGATGTTTCCCAACTATTCTTGTAATTATCATACCTATACTTAGCTTCATCATAACTACTTTAAATAGAATGTTCTATTAACATGTACAGTTTTAAGCTCAACCAATAACTTCACAAGTTCTATATTTACCATAGTATCAATGTTTCTCAACATGATCTTAGTGCCCAAATCTTCCATGTGCTCATTTTCTACTCATCTACTAGTTCAAGGTTGATTAATAGGTACTTGAAGGACTTTTACCACTTAATGGATATTGTGCATGCTATAGATGTGAGAAGGAAATACTTCTTGTTGATGCATTAAATGAGATTGAATGTAAGTTTCATGCTATATCATAGATGAATTATTCAATAAGGAAAAAGAAAATTTAAGGAGATCCTCCTATATAGCATTGCCACTCATGAAGAACCCCAACATGTCTAAGAAGTTACTACCAAGCTCCAACAATCCATGCACATAAATTATAAGTACGTAGCATTCTCTTTGGATGTGCATAATAGGACAAAGTCCATTACTATGAAGTGATTCTTGGATTTTTCTAATGCTAAAGGTAGCTTGATGTAGATTGATAATCTAGGCTATTATACCTAAGCTTGTGGTAAATCCTAAGGTACTATGGATGCCCTCATTGAGCTCACATAGAGTTGATCAAATGGCCTAACATGAGATTCCACAATCATTGGCATCCCATCCTCCAAATCAAGTACTAACCTAATGACTTCAAGGCATCATCTTTGAATCAACACCATGATGTTCTCCTAATTTACCATCATAGTTGAAGTGGGATGTCTCCTAACATGATGGGGTATTCTTGGTAATTTACATAGCTTTTTTATTAACCCTAGAAAGACATACATTTTTCTCTTATCTCTATTTATGTCCTTGATTTTATGAGTTAGGGTTTTAAATAGGAAGTAGAAGATGTTAATGATGCATCATTCCCTCATCATTATCATAATCTTTACCCCTCAAGTAGAGATATTTGATGATCTCTTAAGGAGAATGAAGTCATGGGTCACTATCCTATACATGAAATTTAACAACATAGAAAGCTTGGACATTTTAACATCATCCTTGGCTAGTTCAAAAACATTTTGAAGGATATCCACCTTGAGTTTGGACTTAGTTTTTTAAGTCCATGACCACTAGTTGTTTCTCTACTCATTTGAGAATCCTCATAATTCTATAACCCATGTTGAAATGTCTTGATACATTTTGGCCATTTAATAGAGCAAGCTTTATGAGGTTGTGGTGCTTTAATAGGAGCTATACATTTCAACAAAAATGGTACTTTGGGAGACTAGATGAAGCAACTTGTTTGTCTCATTTCTATTCAAATATGTTGAGATTGTAATAATGGGATACAACCTCTTGTGGATGGATTCCAAATTTCTTCGTATGCAACTTAGTACAACAACATATCCCTTGCAAATTTGTTGAGGTTTGGAATGTACAATTCCATTTTGAGTCAATGGAATAGATGTATTAAGGTCATATCATTCATGGAAAGTAAAGTAGTGGAAAATCATATTTACTAAATCATCTTTGTAGATCTCTTCTTGATGTAGTAGGGGGAAGAGCACTGATGGAGTTTGTCTTACGATTCACATTATTTCAAAGTGTCTTTATGTTATCCTAGATTATGAAGGTTTAGGTAGTTTTGAATGAACCGAGTAGGAAGATATGTTGCTCTCTATTTTGAATGTGGCCTTGAGTAACCTAAAAGCCTTCAACGAGAAGGATTTCCATCTAAAAAAGGAAATAGAGACTTTGTTCAATCATTTCCAAGAAGGAGTGAGTCTAGTAAAGCATGATGAGAAGCTGTTGAAAGGTCTATTTTATGTAAACATTAAAGATGTAGATTTCTTGAACATGGAAGAACTAAAGGATGAGTTCCATAAAAAGCTTCCATAGATATGGGAAAGAATTTATGCATTTTGGTTCTACCATTCAAGCTATGCCATGAAGGTGCCCATGCTCATACATAGAAAGAGAACACCCTACATTACTACGATGTTAAATGCCCTACTTATGGCTACTTCTATGATTAATCCATAAATCATGCAGTTCTACATAAGATAGTGCACGACAACATGAGGAACATCTACTTCTAGATAGAGATGGAGGAAATCAACTTTCAGAATTGCGAGTATGAGTGGGGTAAATCAAGTGTGGAAAAAATGTGTAACATGCATTGCAAGGCTCAAAGATAAGGCCACATCTATCTTACCAAGTGCACCAATAGTAATAGTGACCTTTGTTTCTTCTCCTTTGTCTACTTCATTAGCATCATGAATGATGATGCTAGGAACTAGATAAAGAAATACAGGCCCGACTTCGACATCCCCAAGGATGAGCTCAAACATGAGACCTGCAACCATATTTGCAACAACCTGCACCACATCATCCTCATTTTGGACAAGTCATCATCCATGTCAATATTGGACCATAAGCCTCAACTAGGTAAATTCATGCCTTGACACAACAATACGTCTTTCTCTCCTATTATAGTTTGAAATTTATATAAAAAAAATTTTCTATAGTATTAAAAACTACTTATTATTTAAGGAGAGAGGGAATTATGAGATATTTATCCAACAAGGCACTTGGCAAATATGGCTTGTATTTAGTGATAGTAACTTCCTATGGTAGTTATAACTAAACCCTCATAATGCCTGTAATTAGCCTTGATGTCTCATGAGGATTATAACTACATAGAAGCCACTATAAAAAGAGCTTTAAGGGTAGAATAAAAAAGAGATGGTGGAGAAATTAAGAAGACATATTGAAGCTTACCTGTAAGAATGTCTTGCTAATTGCATCATCAATTCAACTACTTTATTTAAATCCTATGATTTCTTTTCTTCTGATTTTGTATTAGTTACTTAGCTAATAGTTTAGATAGTTCTATGCTTGCCATTTAATTTTGGGATTTTCTGAATTCTCTTATACCTTTATTTCCATGTAATTATAGACTTCTATTTTGTCGGCATATAAGAGCTTATGTTATCTTTGAAAAGAATATTATGCAATTTAATATTAATGTCTTTATGAAATTGCCTATTCAAGTCTAGCGGATCTAGAAAATCTTTGATATTTTGAACTAACTTGAAATAACTTTAATTTTTAAAGTCTTTTCCTTAATGTTTCAATCTTGAAATTGTTAAATCATTTCTAATAGCTCTATTATATGTAATTTTGACAACTATTTAACTAGCCAAATAATAGCTTGTATTTTTTCATTTACAAAGCATTTTGGTAGTTTAATAAGAGAGTCTTTTCCCAAAATTGCTTATTGGGCTTAGAATGTTTGGACAATTTGTGATATTTTAGATTGAATTGGAATAGCTGTATTTCGAAGTATTTCCTCATGTTCAATCTATCTCACTTAAATGTTTAAGATTTCACACAAATCTACTTTCTTTTCTTCTTTCTTTTAAAATCCATTGAATCTCACCCTCTTTCTAGTTTTTTTGTGAATCTTATTCTCTAGGGGAGATTGGGAGTAGATTTCTATAGAATTATGCTTAAGCACTTTGGTGAAATTTTATTTATTTTAAGAAACGTACTATAGAGACTATATAGACTAAGTGACTTGACAAAATAGGAATCCTGAATGACTCACAGTATTCAATAAGGTTAGTTGAATTTCTGTTATAATAGCCAATTACAATTTCATACATAAACCAAACCATTTCAACATTCACAAAAGAAGACACACATTTACAGTTAGTTCACTCTATTACCACTAAGTTTATTTGGAGGTATTTGGGCCTTGGTGTTGCCAAAGACCAGTAAGCACCTAAACTCAAGTTTGAAGGAACAGCTTTGTTTCTTGTGATTCTAGTCACAAGATAGAAGGGATACATTGGCAGTCCCAAACAATCACCAATAGTTGGCACTAGAAGGAGGACAAGAAAATTTGTTACCTAAGTTCATAAGCCTGATATACCTAGTGCACTAATAGTTCTTTTTAAAGCTAGAAGGAGGGCATGAAAGAAAGATAGTTATCATTTTAAGTTATCAACCAAACAAACTGGTAGTTTAGAAGATTTCAAAAGTTTTAAAGAATTTTCTACATATTCATTTGAAGAAGAATAGAAAAAAAATTTTGAGTTTGGAATAAGTAGTGGAGTAAAAACCAAAAGGATAATAAGTTCACCTCTTTTGTTTGGTTTATTAGTCTATAGGAAGGCTGAAGAAATGTAAGAGTTCAATGATCAAAAGGAATTCTAATAGGATGGCAAATCCACAACCAGTGAACCCTTAGTAAAAAGTTACACCATTAAGGTTTCAAAAATACAATGATATTTCTAAGGTAGTTTACAAATATTTGCCTGAGCCTTTTATTCCTACAAAAGCTTACTTGGCTAAAAAATACATTCACCTATTTGAGTTAGCTTTAGCTCATGCAAATATTCATCATCAAGGCCAAGCTTGTAGGTTATTTGTAGAAAATTTAAAGGATATGGCTTAAATTTGGTATTCCAACTTGCCAATAAATAGTATCACCAGTTGGAATGATACAAAAAGCCTTTTCTTTGCCCAATTTGGCAATTAATTAGATCAATAGCAACTATATTGTGGGCTAGTCCAAGCTAAGCAAGGAGTTAAAGAGTCAATTAGAGATTTCAAAATTAAATTTTAACAAATTTATGGGCTCTTTCAAAGACAATATGGACCATTAGATGAAATGCCTAAAGATACTTATCTTAAGCCTATGAATCTCAATATTTCAATTTGGTTAAGGAGAACTCCAAACTTGCTAACATTAAATGGCTACTTTAGTGAGGCTATATAGTTAGAAAAACAACTAAACGTGAATAATGAAGAAATTATCATAGCTCAAAAAAGGACAAGATAAAATTATAATTCTTATGCAAGATTCTTCCAAACTTAAAGCATTATTAGGGCCATCTTGTATTAAGATAGAGTAAGACTTAAAAAGTAGAGAATTTGAAAAAGGACAGTTAATGAAAGATTTCTCTAATAAAATCGTGAAACCAAAAAAATGCTTTGGAAAAAGTTAAAATCAAGGAAGAAAAGAAAAATAGAAAACATAAGCATTAAGATTCTAAGTTAGTAGATGATGAGGATGATAGTGATCTTGCTATGTCCAACTTCCTTGATATTGAATATGATAATTGGCTATCTAGTGGTTATTACGCAAGAAAATTTTTTGAGAATGTATCTAGCGACACCTCTTCTTTGTTAAGTTCTGAAGAAAATATATTGTCAAATGAAGAGTGTAACAACAATGAAGAAAATAGATATAATTTGTTATCAAAAGAAAAATTAACCACTTTCAGGCCTCCAAATATCACTTTTGACCCATCTACTAAGAGAAAGCTTTTTGAACAAAGTAGAAGAGAGAAAAATAAAAGTCAAGAAGGTCAAGTAGAGAAAAGTACTCAAAATTAAACTTTTAATAAATGGATGAAGAACCCAGAATTTTATGGAGATTAAGAATATAATCTAATTGAGGATCTTAATCATGTTAAGGCCAACATCAGTATATATCAATTGTTATAGATAGGAGATCAGCAAAGAAAGGCTTTAGAGCTTATTAAAGGTAAAAGGAGAGTTGAAGAATTAGAGTTAAGCTTTGTATCTAAAATTGATAAGACATCAAAAACTAGTTATGATTGTACTCCTAATAAAGAAGCTTCTCCTTTTCTTTTGACAATGAAGTTAAAAGTTAAATATCTTCACAACTGTTTGGTTGATTCTAGAGCTACATCTACCATCATGCCATTATTTATATGCAAAAAACTTAGTTTGATTCCTAAACAATCCAGTAAAAAGATTGTTAAAGTGGACAAAAGTAGAGTGAAGATTGTGGGTACTCAATGTTCTATTAGAAGTTGCTTCTGAACCTCGTATTAAAAATAGAGTAACTATTCAAGTAGTAGATATCCCAAATTCATAGAGCCTTCTGTTGAGTAGAATTTGGAGTAAAAATTTCTCTAGTCACATATCAATAGATTATTCATATGTGTGGATACCTTGGAAAGGGGAACCAAATCATAAATACATATATAGTGAACCTTTGATAATTCAAAACATTACTTCGAATAGGAAAAGCAAAGTTGTTGAAATAAGAGCTATTGAATCCAAAAGTTGCACACTCCGAAGAAGTTTATAACTTGGAAAGAGAGGAATCTCAAGATAAGAGCAAGTGGGACTTATACTTTGATGGTTCTTGTAACTCCAAAAGTGCAAGAGTCAAAGTAGTTTTAGTAAATGATGATTCTCCGAAAATTTTCAAGGTAGCTCCTTTATCTTTCCTTTGCATTAACAACAAGGTTGAATATGAAGCTTTGAATATTAGAATTAAAACAACATTTGAAAAATGTAAGGAGATAGTCTCTAGAAATAATGCTGCAAAGGTTAATGTGAGAGTTGAAGAAGTGGGAGCACTGATAAAATAACAAGAAGAGAAGAAATCTTGGGTTACATTAGAACTTAAGTATGATAGGATCTAAGATAAGAGGATTTCTAAGAAGGTCACTTTGACCATTCTCTTTCCTTTTGTTGAGTAGCTTATGCTATAACTTCACTTGTATAGTTTTCATTTTTGTTTCTTATGAATGCGTTTTTATACCACCGAACTTTAAGTTTGATGGGAATTTTCCTTCAAAAATATTTACCGTTTTTCCATTGTAAAGAGTTCAATAAAAAATTTCAATTATAATTAAGTTTAAAATGGAGTCTTCATAAATTTCTTTAAGCATTTTAAGGAAGGTAAGAAACGTTGGTACATTTTGGTCATTTAATAAGGTAGGCATTATGAGGTTGTGGTGTTTTAAGAAGAGCTATACATTTAAACAAAAATGGTACTCTCGAAGACTAGATGCAACAACTTGTTTGTATAGGAAACTTGTTTCTCTGGTTAATATACAAATATTTTGAGCTAGTAACAATGGGATACAGCCGCTCATGGATGGGCTCTAAATTTTTTTGTAAGAAACTTACTAGAACAGCATATCCCTTGCAAATTTGTTAAGGTTTGGAATGTATGATTCCATTTTGAGTCAATGGGATGGTTTTATTAAGGTCGTATCATCCATGAAAAAGTAGAGCCATGGAAAATCATATCTACTAAATCATCTCTATGGATCTCTTCTTGATGTAGCAGGGGGAAGATGCACTAATAGAGTTTGGGTAACAGTTCGCATTATTTGAAAGTGTCTCTGTTATCCTGGATTTTGAAGGTTTAGGTAGTTTTGAGCGAATCGAGCAGGAAGATATGCTGCTCTCTATTTTGAATGTGGCCTCAAGTAACTTGACAATCTTCAACAAGAAGGATTTCCATTTAGACAAGGAAACATAGACTCTATTCAATCATTTCCGAGTGAGTTTGGTAAAGCATGATGAGAAGTTGTTTAAAGGTCTGTTTTATGCAGCCATTAAAGATGTAGATTCCTTAGAGGTGAAAGAACTAAAGGATGAGTTCCAAAAAAAGCTTCAACAGATATGCGAAATATTTGCTGCATTCTGGTTTCGCCATTCGTGCTGTGCCATGAACGTGCTCATGTTCATACACAAAAAGAGAACATCCTACATTACTGCAATGTCAAATGCCCTGCCTACGGCTACTTCTGCGATGAGCCCATAAATCATTCGGGTCTGCACAAGATGGTGCAAAACAACATGAGGAACGTCTACTTCTTGACGGAGATGGAGGAAATCGACATTTAGAATCACAAGTACAAGTGGGGCGAATCGAGTGTGGTGAAAATGTGCACCAACAACAACAGCGACCCCAGACTCCTCCTCCTCTGTCTCCTCCATCAGCGTCATGAATGATGAGGCCAGGCACCAGACAAAGAAATACAGGCCTGACTTCGACATCCCCAAGGATGAGCTCCAACACAAGACCTAGTAGCAGCTCATGTGTTTGTAAGGCCCTTGCTCCGAGTACAACTGCAAGGAATTATCACTATGTAGCCATGTTTGCACGTAGGATGAACATGTGGTGAGAGATGGCAAGCAGACATGGTCTTACTACATGAAGAAGTTGTGGCATGAGCCGTTGAAGATGGTGCTGGTGATGTTGGCAACCGACCACAAACCCCAACTGGAAAAATTCATGCATTCCCACAAAAACAAGACGTTCTCTTCTATTATAGTTTGAAATTTAATGAAATTTTTTTGCTACATTATTAAAAAACCACTTATGGGATATTTATCCAATAGGGCACTTGGCAACTATAGCCTGTATTTAGTGATAGTAACTTCCTATGGTAGTTATAAATAAACCCCCATAATGTTTGTAACTCTTGATCTCTCATGATGATTGTAATTACCTAAAAGCCACTATACAAAAAGCTTTAAGGGTAGAGTAAAAAAAGGGGTGCAAAAATCAAGAAGACATATTAAAGATTACTTGTAAGAATGACTTGCAAATTGCATCATCAATTCAGCTGCTTTGTTTAAATCCTATGAGTTCTTTTCTTCTCATTTTGTCTTAGTTACTTAGCTAATAATTTAGATAGTTCTTGACATTTAATTTTTGGATTTTCTAATTGCTCTTATAGCTCTATTTTCATGCAAATCTAAACTTCTATTTTATTGCCATATAAGAGTTGATGTTGTCTTTGAAAAGCATGTTGAACAATCTAATAGTAATGTCTTTATGAAATTTCTTGTTTGAGTCTAGAGGATCTAGAAAATCTTTGATATTTTAAGTTGACTTGAAATAGCTTCAATTTTTAAAGCCTTTTCCTTGATGTTTTAATCTTGAACTTGTTAAATCATTTTCGATAGCTCTATTATTTGCAATTCTTGAAAACTATTTATCTAACCAAATAATAGCTTGTATTTTGTTGTTTACAAAACATTTTGGTAGTTTATTAAGAGTGTCTTTTACAAAATTGCTTGTTGAGCTAAAAAGGTTTGGATAATTTGTGATGTTTTAGATTAAATTGGAATAGCTTTATTTTGAAGTGCTTTCTCGTGTTCAATCTATCTCGCTTAAATGTTTGAGATTTCACACAAATTTACTTTTAAAATCCATTAAATCTTGCTTTATTTCTAATTTTCTTGTGGATCTTTCTCTCTTGGAAAAATTAAAAGTAGATTTCTGTAGAATTGTGCTTAAGCCTTTTGGTGAATTTTTTTTATTTCAAGAAACATATTATATGGACTATATATACTAAGTAACTTGACAAAATAGGAATCCTAAATGACTCACAATATTCAACAAAGTTAGTTGAATTCTATTATAATAGCCAATTACAATTTCATACACAAACCCAACCATTTCAACATGCACAATAACAAACACACATTTACACTTATTTTGCTCTATTACCACTGAGTTTATTTGGAGGTATCTAGGCCTTGGTGTTGCCAGAGACTAGCAAGCATCTAAACTTAAGTTTGAAGGAACACCTTCATTTCCTGTTATTCCAATCACAAGACCAAAGGAAAACATTGGTGGTCCCAAATAGTTGCCAACAAAATGGACACAAGTACTTCATCGATAAATGTTTATCATACCATCTATAGCTAGGTTGAGGTAGAACTTTTCCATCTCATGTCAGTACCAAGTGAAGGATTTGATGATATATTCATAAAAGTCCTTTCTCTATAATGTTTTCTTGAGTTCGGGTGGACCAAGCTCAAGGAATAACTAGTAATATTTCTCCTCATGAATGGAACATCATCATACTTTGTTCACACTTACATCCTCTTCTAGGTCATTTTCTTCTAGTTCATTCTCCACTAGCTCCTCTAGGATTCATATAAAAGACCTCTACTAGGTACACTCCTAATCCAAAATTCAAGAGCATGTTCAACTACCTTCAAATCTCTCTCTTAAGGAAGGCTTCTCTAGTGTAGTTGCTAGATTTGGGGATTATTTCTCTTCTTTCTTTAGTATTAGTGATTCTTTAGTAGGACCATAGATCAAGGACTAACATTTTTTAACCTCATCTTAGATTTGGATACAACATCATAAACAAAATTTCCTAAGCATGATGAATTGTGAAAATGCTAAAAATTATATCTTAGCTAGGCATTATACTACTATTACAAAAAATGAACATCAAAATAATGATAAGCATATCTCTTGGAGTTATAAGAGAAACATAATCATAACTATGGAATCAAGGTACACATGGGTGAGGAAAAATAATCCAAACATATTTTTAATAACTAGAAAAATTATTAAATAGATACGTGAATCAGTGCCTCTCCCCCACTACTAAGTTGTAAGAAATTTTGCTTGAATCTTACAGAATAATGCCAATGTGAAGAACAAGGAGAAAATGCTCAAACAATTTACTAGAATCCAAGTTACAATAGAAATCCTACAAAATTTGACTTGTTTAGATCACCAAAAGTAAAGAAATCTAATAAAAAGAAAGGAAACATGCATGGAAAATGTTTGGACCCACTCCTATTTTATAGTGATATGCTAATGAAAGGGGAAGGATATGTCAATGTAGGGATGTTAAGACTTCTATGTTAACCACAATTACATTCATTCTATTTGAATGTGAGTCCCAACTCCATGATCAAGTAAAGTAGAAACTTCAAGTTACTAATGCAAAACTAAAGGTTTTGAGAGCCAACTTCATCAATCAATGGAATGGAATTGAGAATTTTAGTAAAAGATTAATGGACTACCAATAGCTCTTGGACTAGGTAAATATGCTTAAAGTAGAGTGTATCACATTTCTATTTAGTTTATCTGGGCCAATAAAATGATTCCAACATTGTCATATTTGTGGGAACTCTTCTTGACCTTTTGGTATGTCAAAACCTTAAAGAAAATGAACAATAAATGATGTTTGTGTGGTTGTTGTGTTTACAAGACAAGAACATGGACATGAACTCAAGGAAGTATGGATATCATGGACAAGGACCTCATAAGAAAATTGGAAGTAAGGGCAATAATGAAGAGTAAAGCTAAATGTGCCTATTTATGTCGATTTTGTTGAGGATGATTCTTGGATGTTTTGGCATGTTTTGGAGTGTTTTTGGCTCATTTTGATGAGTCTAAGAGGTTATAGGATCTATGGGGACTTGTTTAAAGGCATCCAGAGGTTTCCAACTTCAAAACAAGTAGTTTTATTTTTGGGCCCAATAGAAGTCCCAAAGGTATCTCCCCTAAAGAGTAGATGTCTTCTTTGGAAATAAGATGTCTCATTTTCAGAAGAGACATCTCCTTAGAATTAAAGTTAGTTTCAAAAAGACATCTTAAACTCAAAGGAGACATCTTCACTAATCGTTAGATAGCTGTTGCATGAATTCCAAGGTGTTTTCAAAAACTCAAAGGCTATAAGAAGACTTCATTCTCTTGAAAAATAAGAAAGAACTATTCATATTCAAGCTCCTAATTTTCTATTCTATAGAATTGTAATTTTCTCTTCACTGACCTATCATTTGCTTAGTGTATTGAAGTGAGCTTTAACTACAAGGACTTTATAAAGTTAGTTACATTCTTTCCTTATGTATTTTTCTTTTTCTTGTTACCCCACTGGGGTTGATGTGCTTCTTGCAAGAAGGCATCATCATTGAGCTTGTTGAGATCTAGCTGGGTTGAGTGGTTGGTGCAGTGTCACAACACTCTAGAGTAGAGCTCAATTTGTAATGGTTGTGAGATCTTTGAAACCACATTCTAAGCTTGTCAAGACCTAGCTAGGTTGAGTGGATTTGTACTGATGAATTACTCCAAAGCAGAGCTTAGAGCTTGTATAGGGTGTGGTTTCCTTCAAATCACTTTTTCGAGAAACAAAGTCCGAAGGTGTGCAAAGATTCTACCCTCCAAGTGTAGACATACCCAAGTTGGGGAACCATGTAAAAATTGATGTGTGCTTTATGTTGAAGAATTTTTAATTTGTGCTACTATAATGATCAAAGATGTCATAAATGTGGTTTATGCATGCATCTATAAAGGTTAAAGACTAGAGTCAATGCATCAAATGATGAGTTGACAAGGATGCATCAGTAGGGTTGCTTTGATGCATACTCATCGACACAGCAAACATATTGGCTCTTCATCATACCATCACTATTGATTGAAAACTCATCTCCAAGTAAAAAAAAAGTGGGACCAAGTTGTCTAAAAAATTAAGGGATATGGAACTAACTACTAACTAACTAATATTTAACAATTCTAAGTCCAACACTACAAAATATTTGAGTATTTATAATTGAGTTCTTCAAAACTAAAATTATTGTTGCACAAAATTAGCTAAGATAAG
The DNA here is from genome assembly GCA_015680685.1 of Gnetum montanum. Classification (NCBI taxonomy): domain Eukaryota; kingdom Viridiplantae; phylum Streptophyta; class Gnetopsida; order Gnetales; family Gnetaceae; genus Gnetum; species Gnetum montanum. The sequence goes on from MNCI01004333.1 coordinate 44,045, forward strand.
TTCTTTAAACTATGCCAAGAGGTGGAGGTTCCTATAGTTCAGATGGTCGTTCTTCTTATCCTAGTCCTACTAGTGGCCTTCACTATCCTACTATTGCATTTGAAAATCTAAAAGCATCCAAGAGTGCATTAATTTTCTCTTTCTTGCTCTATCGATCATTAATGGTCTAGGCAATGTCACCTAGATCAGCTAATATTGGTATATTCCATCAACAAGGTAGTGTATGAAACATTTCTTTTATGTTGATAAACTAGGATGTCAATTGCATTTGTTCAATGTCAAACATTTGCAGATGATTTTGTAGCTCCTTGTGGTCACTCATTCTTCTAGCCAAGTTCTCAGTAACTGATCATTGATTTTCAAATTTTCTTTTGAGAACTTTAATATCTACATTAGCCATTTCTAGCTTCTACTTTATCTTCTTGTGTAGTTTGAACTCTGCCTTATAGAGGAGGTAGAAGCTTGCGAATTTCTCTTCCAAATTTTACTATGATCATCCTAAAGTTCACATCTTAAAGTTTTCATAATAGAGGTTAATTAACTTCATGTACTTATTCATCTCTTAGATCTGCAACTCCTTTAGGTTGATTTCTATATTTTTATATGTATTTAGTCCATCAAAGATGGGATTCCATGCATTGCTTTTTTGCTATAGTTGCTATAGAACATCATTTACCTTGGCCTTTACTAACTTGATCTCCTTCTCATTGACCACCTTAAGCATTTTGATCTAGTCCTTATAGTGATTTTTTACCTTCTTATATTTTAGGACATCATTCTTCCAAGTAGTAATCTCAATGATATTCTTTTGATGAATGGTCCATACCTTCTCAATCAAGAGATTCCTATTTTCAACAGTCAACCTTTTGACATCTTAACCTACCTTGATGAGTTATTCTTGCTATTGCTGAATATATTTGAATAGTTATTCTTTTGGATATCATCTTTTTGCAAATGTTGCTTCTCCTTAGTTAAAGTATTATTTTTCATACATGTGTTTAGCACATTACTATTTGTGGTATTCAATATGGTATCTAATAATGATGCATCTCAAACCACATGCTCCTTAGCATTCTTTACCTCTTTTAGTTTTTGCGAAAGCTATTGTAAAGCTTCATATTTTGTAAGTTCTAGCTACAACATGGTAGGGTCTAACAATCAGGCTTTGAGTTACATAACCTCTAATACCAGGCTCTCATTAATACTGGTAGCTTCTTCAAGTTATGCCTGTGTAATAAGGAACTTGCCCTAGGGTTGCGATTATATCTTCTAAGTTGTCAAAAATTTCTAGAATCTATTACCCAACTCTAACTAGTCATTCCAATACTTCTTCATGCTATGCTACACTCATTTCCTTGCTCCAAGCTCCTATAGATACTTGGATATTTTCCATGGAAAAAATGTTTAACATAAATGCTACAAGAGCACTTAGGGCCTCTCCAATTCTATCAATAACCATCTTAGAAATTATCTCCTAGTCCTTCTATGGTATTACCAAGACTATTGTATCTTACCCTTCTTCTAGCATGACTAAGAAATCAACAATATTCTAACAATATTGTATGGACACTGTGACCTCTCATGCATTGGAACTAGTGCAAATAAAATCTTGATTTCTTTGTGATGAGAACATGATACTTAAGTCATCTGCTAGACAACTAATAGTCATTATAACTTCATTGAGATGACTCATGGCCAAACAGTACACTAATGATTCACCACCACCAAAAAAATATTGTTGTTGCATTTGTTCCCTAAGTTACCTTAGGCGTTCCATTATTGTAGCTATTTTAGGTATTGTTTCTAGTGTTTTTGATGGTGGTGCTTCTTCTTGGAATTTGTTAGGAGCCTTATCCTTCATTATTCCCTACCAATATATGGCATGAGCTCTACAGATCATGTCATTGGAATAGTGTGCTACTCTTTCCCCTTTGTAAAATTTTTTTATAACACAATAAAATGGAATTGTCTTTCTCTCCTTCTCATTTTCTTTCAATCTCTTCTCAATATCTAGGAAAATGAGTTAGAAAAGATAATAGGGAACTTCCTACTTAGATTCGCATATGCCCTTGCAAAGAATATAGTGACTTTTCTTGATGATATTGTTGGATTGAGGTGGCAGACTGCAATCTTGAAATAGATGTGTTCTGCCTTTGTAACAACACCTTATTCCTTATGGTCCACTCTATAGCAATGTTGAGTCCATTCCTTTTTTACTTCTACATTCACCTATGTTAAAACCTCAGTCAACTTTTCTCCAATGTTGGATAATATGAGGACTTCTGCTATGGCATCCATCAAGTAGGAGATGGTTATATCTTTGATCTTGATTGTTGCATATCCCTAGTGATTATTCCAAAAGAGATGATTTATCCAATATACCATTCCTCATTGATAAAAATGATGGGCCATAACAATAACACTTGTAACTTTGCATGGATATTCTCTAGTGTGAACTCTAAGAAGGATTCAAAGTTTAATTCTTGTAGACCTATACCATGATTTCATTACTTTTGATATTCTCTAGATAGGCCTTCATTAAGGTCACCTCTAAGTTTAACCTAAACCTTAGTGGCACATCATAACTCTATTGCCCCATTTCTATAGTGGAAAATTTGACAAATAGATTCTACTTCAAGCTCTTCTCTCAAAGGCCCAATGGCATGAGTTGCTTATACACCTTGCTCTTCTTATTTTTGTTGCTAATATTATTATTGTTTTCCTCTTCCTCCCCATGGCTACTTCTCCTTAGGTTATGATGGCCCAACCACTTGCAGGCCTCATTTAGGCACCATCTACAATCACGTGGACAATTATGAATTAGTCTTTTAGCTTTAATTCTTAGGTTTATGTACCTTTTGATTATCTTTAATTATTTTTAATTTTGAAAAATCAAGCACTAAAGCTCCTAAGTAGTTTTAGACACTTAAATTTTGAAATTTGAAGGTAGTTAATTATGCAATACCCTCAATATTTAATATTATTTTAATGCCTTAGTTGAATTAACAACCTAGATATTAGAAAATCACTTGTTGAGGCCTCAACAATGTAGAGCTTATATGTGAAAGTTCATAGAACAAAAAATCAATGAAATCAAATAATCTAGAAAGAAGATATGTCTCTTAGATAGGCTCTAAAAATGACAAAAACTCCTCTTGAATTTGGAGGAAAATGTGAAGCTTTTGACAAAATGTAGTGCATATATATACTATTTTTATGCTACATAGATGGAAATGCATTGATTTATTTGACCATGTTAACAAGGATGAATCAATGCAACTGTTAACAAATATTTTTCACTTAAAAAATGAAGGGATTGTAGAAAACACTAAAGTAAAATGAGGGTCAAATAGAAGCCAAAAATGAGTTTCAAGAATGCAAACAACAACAGTGAGGTCCTAATTAAGGTTTTTGAAATAAATAAGCTCTTAATTGGGTTTAGAAATAATTATTTATCAAGCCAAATATTAGTCTTAGAAAAAAAAAAAAGCAAAGTTGAAGTATTTATGTTATTAGGATTATAGCTCAATAAATTCAAGCATGTGGTGATGGATTATAAACTACAATATCCCCTATGTCGAACTATACAAATCACACGTGTTAACATGCAATCCAGTCAAATTTTGTGAATGGAACTATTGTGGTATCTAGATTATTAAGCATTGAATGAAAGTCACTGTCTTCTCACTTGGACTAGCCATAGCTTTATCATGTATGGTTTAGTCAAAAGTAAGGCATATGATTATTGATGTTTCATGGCCAAGGCTAAGTTATATGAAAGTATATAAATTAATTATTTAATCTAATTAATAACAAGAAGATCAATCATAAACTATCCTAAGAATGATGAGTATCCATTCCCAGCTTATCATACATGTCCTAAACTCATATACCCACTATTGGAATTACCAAGTATTATGCTACTAGGTGAACCAAGCAATAATGCAACTGGGATCACCAAGCAAATCTGTGTTTACACTCGAAACTAGTCATGCTTATTCCACCAAATGATTAATGTGCATATAAATGTAAATATTAACTAAGTACATAGAAAATAAATTGCATTGAAAGTGAATCTATTCTAATAAAAAGTATTGCAATGAATAGGAATCAATCTTAATCTTAATATTATTAACATTCATGGAATGTGTCCAGGTACAATGCCACTCAAATAAAACATCATAAACTAACTCAAATCCATAGTATGGGCACTCACTTACTACTTTCTAAGATTAGAGAATCAAACTATAAGAGTTCAACTACACTATTGATCAAATGGTGTCAAATACATGGTGGGTGCTCACATATTTATAACCAAATATAAGCATTGCATCGATGACGATGCGTTAATGCATTTGGCTACATTAATGAGCCTGTATCGATGAGGATGTATCGATGAGAATGTGTCGATGCAACTAAGTTATAGCAGATGCAATATCACATTTATAATATAGCATATGTGATATAGCATCTACAATGTAGAAGCCAAATAAGATGCACTAATAGGAATACTACAATGTATATGCGATGTAGCATCTATGATATCTCATCCAATTGATACACTTGACAAAATTATGCTTCATCATATCACACCGAATCAACTACTTGACATATCAAGTCTCATCATTTTCAAAGCAAGTACATACTCAAAATGCCCTTGCATAATCATGTCACAAGGTGCCCTTAGATACTTTGAAAATTTGATGTTGATTCAAGTTAGAAACCATACCCACACAACCATAGATATCAAGAACCTATACTATACTAAATAATAATTATCAAATGGATCATAATACATAGTAGTGAGGTGAATAGTAAAAATTAAAAGGGATTAGAGAAATCAGGATGTGAGATTCCTTACCATGTTAATAATAGGCTCTTATGGATTAAGTGGTTAACATGATCTATATACCTTTCTTTCTAGGTTTTACACCAAGTCCATACTAGTACCAGTGGCCTCACATTATATTTCCCTCCTATCTTACAACCATAGGAGAATATCATTACTCAACGAGAAAGGAATAAAGAACCAATTACACTTTATAATTAAATGAAAGAAATTTGGACCTTAGTTAAAGGATGCCTTTAGGCATGGGTAACATATCTTTCTAGGCCTATAACTAGTGCTTGTGTCTCAAGAAATCTTTAGAGATGTGTGTTTTTATCCTCGTTTATTTTTTATTTTTATTTTTTGGAAGGGGTATCACTCTTTACAAAGTACATAAATCCATTTATAATTACAATATGAGTAATGATGCACCCATGTGGCATCATGAAAGTCATTGAAGAAGCTAAAAACAAGCTCAAGAAATCTCCTTGAGGTTACACCACTATCCATTTACACTTGTTCCTTCTTCATTTTGTTGGATAACTAGACTACAAGTCCTCTTTAGTTTCATGTGAAAGAACTAGTATCTCCATGATGTGGATCTCTTATTAATAGAAATGGAATGGATGTATGTTGCAAACTCACTACCTTGTACCATTATGTGTCAAACAATTGTTAGTACAAAACATAGTTGTAATAACGAGAATGGCCTATACATAGAAATAACAATATTGACGAACTGCATTTGGCAACAATAGAAAAAATAATAATGATTAAAAAAACCTTAAAAATTAGAAGAATAATATAAAAAATAAAAAATATAAATTATAGAAACTATATAGAAGAAAGTTAAAAATTCAAGAAAATTAAAAATGTATGAAAAATGGAAAAAAAATTAACAATGGTATAAAGAAAAAAAGTGAAAATGTTGTCCTCACTGAAGATGTCAAGTTAGATGCTTATGATCCCTACAACTAAGTTAAGAGGATGAGATCATGAAAATAGAGCATGCTTGTCCTTACATTGAGGTATTATGGTTGGCCCTAGTTAATTGAAAGTCTTTGAAGGACTTTACTTCTTGAATATTGACTAACATGCACTTTTGTGAACTTGTTGGGCGGTAAATCGTCAAGATCCCAAAAGAAAAAGTTGAGTGCATAGTGAAAGGTCCTTCCCACAATGTTTGAAACTTACTTCATTAAGACACATGCATGGGGTTTTAATAGAGAACCTTGTCTCCTAGTTGAAATTAAACTCTTCTTATTTGAGCATCATGTCTTTACTTGTTTTATGCCTTATGCACTTCATTTGTCACGAGAGCTACCCTTTGATTCTCATTAAGCATGTTGAGCATTATCAATCTTTATTTTTACACTAAGTTAATGTCTAAGTCAAGGTCACATATGATTATGAATGTATTTAGTTTGGTTTGAATTTGAATTTTAGGTAACTTTTCATACACTAAATCAAAGGGAGAGTAGCCTATAGGAAATTTCTAGGTTGAGTGATAGGCCCATAGGGCATCATTGAGTTTTATGCTCTAGTCTTTTTTATATCTACTATTGATTCTTGTTAGAATTCTAGTAATCTCCCTATTAGTGACTTTAGCTTCATCCATGCTTCATTTCCAAACGTTTCATTAACTTTCTAAATGTAGCACCTACGTAGTGGATTTCATTGTTAAAAATTAGTGCCCTAGGTATATCAAATCTATTTACCACCTATTGTTGAAAGAATCAAGTTGTAGTAGAGCATGTACAATCTATTATAGCTGCAACTTTAGTCCAATTGTTATAGTTGTCAATAATAACAATGATGTAGGACTTTCCATTGGACATTGGGGTGATGGATTTCATGAAATAAACTTCCAAAGATCAAAGGACTCCAATTGCTAAATTCACTACTAAGCTTCTTCCATTCTAGTTGTCATCCCTCCATCTCATTAACATCACTCACATGAATGGGAAAAATGATGGCATCTCTAAATACCATAGGCCAAATGTATCTTGCCATCAAGATTTTAATGGTCATTATTCTTCTAACATAGTGACCCCCATAAGGACATTCATGAGCATCCTAGAAAACTCAAAGTTGATCTTCATCATAAACACACAATTATACCTAACCATTTGCATGGATTTTACAGAGATTTATCTCTATCCCCATGTAATGCTTAATTTGGTAAAGGAACTATTGTTTCCTCTTATGATTGCATTCATTAGAAGTCTCCTATGTGAGTAGATACAAGAGGAATTCATCATACCAATTTATGATCCTTGGTGTTAAAACCTCAACTACCTTAAGATAAAGTAGCTTATCTAGGAATTGATTAGATATAGAATCTTCATCAATCTTGTTATTACATCTTAACCAAGATAAATGATTAACTACATTCTCAGTTCTCTTTCTATCCATCATTGTTAAAGTAAATTCCTACAAAATCACTAGCCACTATATGATACGGGAAATCATCATTAGTTTATTTATGAGGAAATGGATGGCACTGTGATTAATGTGCACAAAAATAGGATATTAAAGCACATAGTACCTAAATTGTTTAAGATCATACATCATTGAAATTACTTCTTTCTCTGTTGTGATGTAGTTAATTTGTGCACCTGTAATGCTCCTACTAGTACAATGAATATAATATGAATTGGATACATCTATGTGAAATACTAGTATCTATGTGAGTACTACTCTTAGACATAATTGGATACATCTATCATGATGTGAAATGGCTTGGATTAATCTTATGCTTGTAGGATCGGTGTTTCTACGAGCTTCTACTTCAAAACTTGGAATGCATGCTCACATTCCTTGATCTATTCAAATGCTACATTCTTCCTAGTAAGCTCCATCAATGATTTGGAAATTCTTAAGAAATTTTTTATGAAGCATCTATAGTAACCAATATGCCCAAGAAATGATCTCACATCTTTGACTATGTGAGGTTTTTTGGTAATTCTTTAGATGATCATTATTTTTTCAAGATCTATCTCAATGCCTTTGTCTAAGATCCAGTGTTTAAGGATAGTGTTTTTCATTTGAGAGTTGGTAATTGATTTACTCCATTTCATTCATCTTATCTATGTATGCACTAGTGAGGATCTCTACTAGATCCATGCACATTATTGAACTAGAGTTGTTGTCTATGGTCAATCACTAGGTGCCTTCTTGTTTTGTGGTTGCTACATATAAGTACTTTTGGATACTTGTGACTTCGATGTACCTCTTGCATGTCTGAATGTTAATGCTTTTCATTGTTCATATCTTTTTATGTAATTGCATCCTATATTACTATACAAGATACATGGAATCCTCTTCATATCTACTTTGCCAAAGTCATTTTTCTTGGAGATTTTCAAGGAGAAGTCTCTAATTCTTAACTTGGCATCAATGGTATTTAGCCAAGCCCTCCCCATAATGATAGGAAAGTTACCTTTGTAGTTGTTCATATGGATTACCAAGAAATCTACTAGATATGATCACCTACTAATGGTAGTCACAATGTCTTCTATCAATCCCAATAGAATAATAATGAATTGGTCTAGTCTACAGGCTCTTACCTAATATTACTCTTCTTAAGTAGAGGTAGGTTTCATGTTTTGTATATCTCTTAGAAAATTAAATTCACACCCGAACCTCAGTCTAACAAAGCTTTACATGGTTCATTTCTTGTAATCTATAAATAGATGAGGGGACTTCTAGGACTAGTTCTTTTCCTAGAAAGATATTCTACGTTTATTCAATCTAACATAGCATGTGTCAACATGATAATTGAAACATTTTGAGGGTTTTGGTTTAAAGGTGGCTTGATAGATATTCCTTGGATAATTTGAGAGGATTCTAAAGTTATAAATGCTTAAGATGGTTTGGGCAGACTATTTAGTTAGAAAAATAACCATATCTAAGGTTAATGCTCATAACCACTCAAATTATTGTCCACTTGCAAATTCATGATTGCAAAGATATTTCACCTTGCATAGGTAGTGCATGTCCCAAAAGAGTGAAGGCATGGGGAGCATGGTAATGAAAGTAGTAAGGAGTATATTTGAAGCAAGATTCAACTTTTAGAGTGACAAGTCTATGATATTCAAGAGGATGAGAATGGTAGAAAGATGTATGGATAATAGAGCTACTTAGTAACACAAGATGTTAGACATAGTACCCGTGAGGATCTGGCTTTCAGTAAGGGTACTACTGTCTTGGTGGTGACATCCCCCATGACTGTGGGTTATGTCATTACTAATAGTAGCCTTGAGGCTAAGATGGAATTCCACTTAGGTAGCTTTATTGTTGATGGAACTAATACCTATAGTTGCATTAAGGATAAGGTAACCTCCTAGGTACTTACCTTTTAACAAACTTTTGTATTTAAGGCATATACGCCAAATTTTTACAAGTGTAATAAAATTGGACGATAACCCCTTGGATGTTCATATTAGCATATGTCACATCCTTCATCATATAAATTAAATTCTATAATCTCTTCCACTACTACAACCTTACCTTTTTTTCCTATTGTCTTTATCTTTGGATCTTTCTTGTTCTATTTTCTCCTCCATGATCCTCAATACTAATTAGAACTTCTTGTCAAGAGAGTCTCATATTATATCTATCTTAGCTAAAATTACAATATAAGATTTTATATTAACAAGGTTTTCCTCTACACGATCTACTCTAATAGTGCTTCCTCCTTAGGTTCACAAAAATGGACCTTCTTTTTGTAAATAAAGGGATTTCTATTGTACTCTTTTGTACTTTCTATTTTCTTTAAATTCCCTTCTTGCTTCCACCCTTGAATTTGTTTTCTTAGGTTGGATACCTTAGAGTATGTCTAATTCTTATCATTGAATAGTTCTAGCATTGTACTTTATTTGCAAATAGATACAGATTACAAAGATTAATACCAATACTCAACTTCTGTAATGAGTGTCCCTAGGAACAATTTGAGCTTCTACTAGTCATTTTTGACGTTTTGCAAGGCACAAACATTATGGAAGGCTTATAGATGATGTTGTAGATTAGCATTATAGCATCTCTCAAAATTAGGGATGTTATTCATATCAAGCTATTTGATCCGGCTATTCCTCTTATGCATAGTGGGGATGTGAACTATCTCACAAATGTTGATGATGCTACTTGTAGCAAGAAATGGTTCATTATAGGCATCTCCTTCATTGTGGCCCCTATCATGATAATGTCTCCTATGATGTGGCTTACTATGCCTTCTTTCTTTATGATGTTTCTTTTCTTCCTACTCTTGTCTATGTTCCCTTATCCCATCCCTATGATGAGGTCTTCTAGCATCTTCATCTTATCTTCAGTTATTTTCCCTTTGATCCCAAGCACATTTTCTCTTCTCAAAGCTAGAAGGTGAGAAAGATGATGAGGATGAAAAACTAAGAGAATTGTGCTAGCTTTTTCTTCTTCTCTAGTCCCTTGGTTTTTCTCTTACTTGATGACTAGAAGACCTTGGCCTTAAGATCCCTTTGTTTCTTGGTCCAACTCTTCCCTTATCTTAGTTTCTTGTCAAGATTGAATGTAACCATTAGTGGATCATGTTGTCTTTCACAAAGGGAGGAGGACCTTGGCATTAACATTAGTCTAATTAATATTTGTTGTTCTAATTTCCTAACTACGATGTTAGTATGATTGGAACCCTTTTATCCTTGAAGGCTTCATGTTAGGCCTCCATCAATTTGTCTTCTCAAAGTTGGATCTTCATAGGTTGATAGTCTCTAAAGAGGTGATCTATTAGTTGATACTTTGGGGCTACTACTTCAAGCCATAACTTTGTCCATGCTATCATGAACAATAATGGAATGGCATGATTGGATAGTAGCACAATGTTGCCCTCTAAATCTATCCACTGCAATTGCTCATCTTAGTGAAGGATGAAAGTAAACTTTGAATAGTATAGATCTGGATGGATGTAGACCACTAGTTATTGGGTTACTTCATCCAAGTTCTCTTTTGATCTGTCATGAGGTCTTGTAGTATCATTTGTAGGTGGGAAATTAGCCCTACAAGAAGAAGGCATCTTTTAGTTTGTTGCCAAGTGTGCCTTGAATAAAATATTATTTATTTTCCTATAGTGGTTCATTATGTTTCTACAATGATCTTTGTATGATGTAATCATCTAGAACACTTAACACATAGTGCATTCCCTAGCAATGGAGGCAATGATGAGCAGTGAGTGTTTCCTATACTCAAAAAAATGAATCACAAGCATATACACACCATCTAGTTGAATTCTATGGAACGTTTAGCTAAAAGTATTATAGATAATTAAACATGACTTTGATGGTCATTATCTTCCCAATCATCACTTGTGCTAGCTCAATTGGTATGGTTAAGTATGATTGAGGCATAAGATGTTTTCATTTTTATTATTTTTCTTATTAAAATATTAAAATAATAAAGTAATTAAGATATTAAAATATTAAACCAACTATGAACTTAACGGTAACCTAAACTATCCTAAGCATAGAGCATCTATTCCCACTTTATATACCAATCGTAAACTTATATTAAGATTGTTGGCTTACCAAGTATCCACTACAGGATACCAAATGTTAATATATTATGCTCAAAGTAATTGTACTCAAGCTATTACAAAAATGAATATTAAATTGCTAAGTGTTGGAAAGTAAAGTGCATTAAGAATAAACTACTAAAAAGAAACTAAGTGCAAGTCCAAGTGATGCAATGGAAAGAATAAATCTCAATTTATTGTCTGTCATATGAAAGTCTCCAAGGACATCATGCACTCAAACAAAACTCTATTTAATCATTTTAATTCACATTATTCACATTGCACATACTGCTGCGGACCAACAATCCAGCAAAGGTTCCACTCGAGAAGTCAAGGGAATTGATTATTGACGTACACAGAGGGATTTCCCAGCGAAAATGGGTGCCTTCATATGGAAGCTTTATTATTATAAAAAAATAGAATTCTAATTATAATGCTGCCATTGCTGTANAAGCAGCTAAAAATATAATTATAAAAAATATAATGCTGCCATTGCTGTAGACGAGAATATTAGAACTCTTGGTANATTGTTTGTCATATGAAAGTCTCCAAGGACATCATGCACTCAAACAAAACTCTATTTAATCATTTTAATTCACATTGCACATACTCAGAGAGAAAAAATTCTAACTTCTGTGGAATAAAATTGCAAGGATTTTGCTACTATAATGATTAAAGGGGCCATAAATGCGGATGGTACACACATCTATATAGGTGAAAGACTACATCTACTAATATGTATTAACGCATCAAATAATGATTAAAACGGATGGTACACACATCTATATAGGTGAAAGACTACATCTACTAATATGTATTAACGCATCAAAGAATGCATCAATGAGGCTGCTGCTACTATCAGGTTTACATGCATGAAGTTCCTGGAATCATATGCTGCAGGTATAGCATCATACTCTGCAGCAGCTGCAGGCAGCATGTTTGCATGCTGATTGCTTTGGCATTCTGCTATTTGAACAATTCCGGATGAAAATTGTTAATTCCAGAATCCACACCCAACCATGATAGGATGAAAATAATTTACAGATTAGAGAGATACCGTGTTCCAAATGTACTCACTCTCGAATCAGGTTATCTTCCTGAAAAATACAAGAAAGAAAACAGCGAAGAAGGTTATTTCTGCTTCAAATCACAAGAAATGGGATCCGTTGCTGAGGTCCATGCTTACCCTTCTCTGCAAGGTGTCTATGTCCTCCAGCAGTTTCTCATTCTATCATAATTTCAAGCAATCCAACAGTCTCAAGCTACGGTAAACATATAATTTCTTGATTTAAAGAAAAACGTTAAATAAAACGGAATGGATTGTGAATACCTTTTGGATCGAACTCTACCAAGTCCTTTCTCAAGTTAAGTTTACCCTGCAGCTACTTCAGTTCTTTGATTGTCATGGACTGAAGGCATTCTCCCATGTAGTGCCTGTCGACATGAACGCTATCGGTCAGTTTCTTTCCGCTGCCAATCTAATTGATCCTTAAAAAATGATAGCTTCGAAGATGGAGGACAGTACCGGATCTGGTTGTTGAGGACGTCTATTTGCTGCTTCAGTTTCACAGCTTCCTATTGCCAATACTGCATCAAAACGCTAAGATAATAATGGGATCTGTATCATATTTCCCAGGACTATTATTCAAAAGCCTTAGCATCGAGCGCTGACCTGTGCGTTGGATTCTGCAATTGCTCCTCCCTAATTGTTGTCAGCGCAAGTCTTTCTATACCTCTCGATCGTTCTTTTGACACTGGAAAGTACGTCATAAGGAAATAAATAGATTTTCACTGATATCGAGGATAATCCAAGCATCAGGAAATTGATTCGTTTGATGCAAATAAAAATACGGACCAGAGCGCACTCTCTAATGTTGTTTAACAATGAAAGTTTGTCATCATAAACGGCGATTTACTGTTAGTACTGCGACAAGCAGAATGGACATCCAGGAATTCATTAACGTGTTTCATCGTCTCAGCTTTCACATCAATAAGACCGAAATAACGTCAGTCAAAGATTTTCAAAGATGTGAAATCATGAAATGTTTTTTCCTGCAAATAGACGGAGCATGTATTACAATGTCCGCCTTGCTAGCGTTGTTAAAAAGTATACATTAGGGTTTAAATTATGCAATGAGTAAAGCCCGCAAGAAACTATTTTTTCCGAAAGCCTTGTGATACGAAATATCAAGAAATGGAAAAAATTCATGTAACGGAAAGGAATCGTGAAGAATGGACAGATTTTCAAGCCAGGAAAAATCTGCTATGATGACAAATCAGAATGCTTGAGTTGAGCAGTCTCACATCAGAATCCGTATTCGAGGTGCGACACACATCCGAGGCAGCTGAACCAGACGTTGAAGAGCAAGCTTAAGTTAACCGAAATCTAAGAAAGAAGAAAAACGAAAGAATGTGGCACACTCTGAATGACCTGCGAGGCTGAAAGCAAGAACGAGTTGATGTTGACGATGACAAAATGATGCTGCTGCTGATTGAATGATGCTTTTGCCCGTGCCTGCCTGCGCCTACGCTCTAATTCTCGTACACCAAACCCTAATTACTTGAATGTCGCCTTTTCCAATCAAATCCGCTGCATCTGCATGCAGCGTGTACCATTGGAAATTGCCATAATAACATTAAGGCTGTGTATCCACCGAGGAATCTTCCGTGCGAATTAAAAAACCAAAACAAACGAGTAGGACGCGGACTCCAGACGTTGAAACTTGAACCTGCATAGACCTGCGTGAACCTATTCAAACGCCATTGGCGGCCTCCCTGCGATTCGCGTACATGTTGCAAAATGACATTTACAAGCGTACAAACTGCAATCACAGTCCAAGGGGCAAAGACAAGCCAAAAGCCATTTCTCCAGCC